>CM040405.1:2698861-2813861 GCA_022702515.1 Ilyophis sp. 1 JC-2022
TCCTGCTAAGACATCGCTCCGGATCGCGGCCAGCTGGACGGAGCAAACACCTGGTGACAGGCCACATGCACGGTGAATTCGGGCTGATGTGCGGTTCAGGTTAAACTAAAAAAAATCCGCATGTTGCCCCGACAACAAAACTTGGCTTTCCACAAACAAAGTTTCACGTGACGACGCAGGCGGTTTCGGCTCGGCGGCGACGATCTAAGAACACACAGGAGTGTCACCTGTGCACATGCACTACCCTCTCGCTCAAACCGAGGAAAATACATCTTTAGTTTTTTTTTTTTTTTAAGGGAGCCCTTCAACATAAACTGTCTGGTCGATAACATGGGGAAACAACTGCCAACGTGTAATGGTACGGGCCAACCTCGGAGTCAATAACTAGCCTACTTTAGACCTTAGCGATTGTTCCAGACTCCACGCGTGTGTGCAGGTAGCCTCCGGCATCATTAGGAGGGGAAAGCAGGGTGACCCTAACCCTAACCCTACTCGCGCATTGGTGCGGAGGAGGGGAGAGCAGGGTGACCGACGACTGTGACAGGCAGTGAATTTTGTCAATCAGTGCTAGCATGCATTTCAAGGCATTACTGCCACACACCAAAATCTGAATTGTAAATATGATTTATGTCTCGTTAGTACCACTAAGAACTACTAACAACTCATACTACATATACAATAATACTACTAATAATAATAAATAAGAATTATGATTATAAACAACAGCAAAATAATAATAATAATATAAACATTATTAGACAAATATTATATTTAAACACAATGAATATGACTAGGACGAGCAAAATGTTATATGAACACGATTATGAATATTATTACGACAAGTTGCAGCTAATAAAAGTGGACTTACCAGAAGTTATTGCTTGCCCGATGTGTCTGCCCAAAGTAATGGCAATTCAAGATAACAATTAAATTAAAATTGGAGTTCAATGTTTCTAAGTTAGTCTTCTTCAAAAGTTCCCCAGATTAAGGCTAATTAGCAGCACTCATTGACCGACAGCTAGTCAGAGAACATGCCTTTCAGACCATACGAGCACGTCATTAATACACATAAAAGAATTAATAAAAAATTAGTTAGTTGTAGCTAGCCAGCAACATTACACGTATTTATGAAATAAATATTCAATACTATGCTTTAATATTCTTCATAAAAAATGGACAGGAGGTAGCTAAAGAATAGGTATACACTTCCATAAAGAAGCAACAAAAGTGTAGCACAGCAAGAATGAAAAATTGACATGTAGCCTATTTGCTACAGCTACAGACTTCTGAGCGCCACCAACCCTGCACACAGGCTATTGTAGCTAGCAACACAAACAGCCAAGACTTCCACCAGTCTCGTTATATGGCTGCACACACCGCTTTTGCAACAAAAACCTGCAGATCGTTTCAACAGAAACACGTCCCCATCTCAGCAAGTACGTTACAAAATATCGAGCTAACTAGCCAACAAGCTCCGTACTGATGCATCTCGATGCAACGCACAGTAAAATGGCTTTCACTTTTCCCATCACGGATTGATGCGTTTCTGTAGTGTGCAGCTAGTAAACGTTTCCTGACGCGAAAATGACTAAAAACGACATGCAATCAGCAGCAGAAACGCATAAAATATATCTTCCAGCAGCTGATGTTTGACATCCAGTGGTTAACTGACTTAGTCCCACACACAGCAGTTGAAATTGAGAATGAGGGACAACATTTTCACTGTAGCAACCAGAAACATTAGAGCTCCGCCCATCAAAAACTGTGATTGGCGATTACTAAGCGTCACTCTTCGCTTTCTAGAGAGGTGATTGGTGAATAAGGCATTTCAGTTAGATATTGCGTACCAGGGCGTGGCTAAGATGTAAGGTTGGTTGCCTCTGCAAGAGGCGTGCTCACAAGTTCGAGGCGACAGATGTTTTCGCATATGTTGGCGCTGCGGTGTCTTCATTCATTTAAAGAGATTCGTAATAAATGAGAATTCCTGTACAAATGTTAATTTGTAAAAAAAATTAACCTTTCTCATTTCGAGTCAATGAGTGACTATTTGTTTTGCTAGGTGACAATTGTAATACAAAATGGAATAAAGCAAGACAGTGAATCAAACATTCCACATTCCTGCAAACAAATATGAACTGAAAAAATCAGAGAAAATGGACACATCGCAAAATGCATCCAAATTATAGCAGTCCTAGAATAAGCGAGTTGATTAAAAATGATAATTTCCTACATGTTACTGCTGGCTGCACGCTGTGGTCTTCAGACACGTCCTAGCTTCAGTTACAAATATCATCATCGAGACTGGCCTCAAAAAAGATAAGCATTTTATTTATGGAGTATAATAACTACACTTTCAAACATTAATTTCAGTACCTAAAGGAAGAATATCAAGAACCGAAAGACCAAAAAACACATAATACAGAAAAAGAAGATATTTGTAATTGTGCCAAGTACTAATAAATGGATATGGATAACAATGAACATAATATTAAAACATGATATCTTATATTAACCCTCATATTATGTTCATAATATTAAAACATGATATCTTATATTAACCCTCATATTATGTTCATAATATTAAAACATGATATCTTATATTAACCCTCATATTATGTTCATAATATTAAAACATGATATATTATATTAACCCTCATATTATGTTCATAATATTAAAACATGATATCTTATATTAACCCTCATATTATGTTCATAATATTAAAACATGATATCTTATATTAACCCTCATATTATGTTCAAATTTTACGCCGTCTTTTATGTTTGGGGTCCAATTGACCTCAAAAGTTTAAACTGACACAAAACTATTGTAATAAAAATATTTTTACACTTTCTCTGTCACCTTTGCATGTCACGCAATGGACTATCATTTTATCCCTAAATATAAAAAAAACTGTGATGAAACATCTAATTTTAGGGCCTGCGGTAACTGAAGGTTTGTGAAGTTTAAAGCCTGTATGGGAAAATGAAAGTGCCATCAGCATTACCCACAAAAATCTGAGATAAAAACTAAAAAAGGTATATTTTCTTACATTTTATACAGCTACCTCACACAACACTTTTGCATACAAAGTTGGCACAGCTATACGGTACATAGGCATAGTGCTTCTCATAGGTATAGTACTTCTCATAGTGCTTCTCATAGGTATAGTGCTTCTCATAGGCACAGTGCTTCTCATAGGCATAGTGCTTCTCATAGGTATAGTGCTTCTCATAGTGGTTCTCATAGGTATAGTGCTTCTCATAGGCACAGTGCTTCTCATAGGCATAGTGCTTCTCATAGGCATAGTGCTTCTCATAGGTATAGTTCTTCTCATAGTGCTTCTCATAGGCACAGTGCTTCTCATAGTGGTTCTCATAGGCACAGTGCTTCTCATAGACATAGTGCTTCTCATAGGTATAGTTCTTCTCATAGGCACAGTGCTTCTCATAGGCACAGTGCTTCTCATAGGTATAGTGCTTCTCATAGTGGTTCTCATAGGTATAGTGCTTCTCATAGGCACAGTGCTTCTCATAGGCACAGTGCTTCTCATAGTGCTTCTCATAGACATAGTGCTTCTCATAGTGCTTCTCATAGGCATAGTGCTTCTCATAGGTATAGTTCTTCTCATAGTGCTTCTCATAGGCACAGTGCTTCTCATAGTGCTTCTCATAGGCACAGTGCTTCTCATAGACATAGTGCTTCTCATAGGTATAGTTCTTCTCATAGTGCTTCTCATAGGCACAGTGCTTCTCATAGTGCTTCTCATAGGCACAGTGCTTCTCATAGGCATAGTGCTTCTCATAGACATAGTTCTTCTCATAGGCATAGTGCTTCTCATAGACACAGTGCTTCTCATAGGCACAGTGCTTCTCATAGTGCTTCTCATAGACATAGTGCTTCTCATAGGCACAGTGCTTCTCATAGTGCTTCTCATAGACATAGTGCTTCTCATAGTGCTTCTCATAGGCACAGTGCTTCTCATAGTGCTTCTCATAGACATAGTGCTTCTCATAGTGCTTCTCATAGACATAGTGCTTCTCATAGGCACAGTGCTTCTCATAGTGCTTCTCATAGACATAGTGCTTCTCATAGTGCTTCTCATAGGCACAGTGCTTCTCATAGTGCTTCTCATAGGCACAGTTCTTCTCATAGGCATAGTGCTTCTCATAGACATAGTGCTTCTCATAGACATAGTGCTTCTCATAGGCATAGTGCTTCTCATAGACATAGTGCTTCTCATAGTGCTTCTCATAGACATAGTGCTTCTCATAGTGCTTCTCATAGACATAGTGCTTCTCATAGACACAGTGCTTCTCATAGTGCTTCTCATAGACATAGTGCTTCTCATACATAGTGCTTCTCATAGGCACAGTGCTTCTCATAGGCATAGTGCTTCTCATAGTGCTTCTCATAGACATAGTGCTTCTCATAGACACAGTGCTTCTCATAGTGCTTCTCATAGACATAGTGCTTCTCATAGACATAGTTCTTCTCATAGGCACAGTGCTTCTCATAGTGCTTCTCATAGACATAGTGCTTCTCATAGTGCTTCTCATAGGCACAGTGCTTCTCATAGTGCTTCTCATAGACACAGTGCTTCTCATAGTGCTTCTCATAGACATAGTTCTTCTCATAGGCACAGTGCTTCTCATAGGCATAGTGCTTCTCATAGGCATAGTGCTTCTCATAGGCACAGTGCTTCTCATAGTGCTTCTCCATGCTGAATATTTTACAGATTAAAACAAAGATCAACAAAGGTCCAAATCAAGTGTTAGGAAAGTACACATAGTTCATAAGAAAGTACACATAGTTCATTGCGGCCTATTTATACGTATATTTATCATTTTCTACACAAACAAATATGGTTTCTGTTCACAGAAGCCCCACATATTGTGTAGTTTATGTAAAGCACAAACTCACAGTGATGTATTTTATAAGTAAAACTTTCCGAGGCAGACAGTGAAGTCAGAGGGGAGGTCACTTGGAGACAGAGAGAACAGGACCAGTTGGCCAGCAGAAAAGGAAAGGAGATGAGTTCTCATGATTTAAACTCTAAACTCTACTGTCTCCACACATGGGCTGGGCTGCCTTCTCCAGCACACCGGAGCCAGAGACAGACTGTCCAAGTGCAGGTCCAGATGGTTCTCCAGTGTGGACCTGAAGCTGGGGGGGTGGAGAAGGAGCAACAGTTAGCATTCCAGCCTTTTGTCCTCACTGCCTGCATTCCTATTGACACTGAATGGGTGAATGGTTGGGGAGCAGGGGGGCCTTCCCCTGACAGATGGCAGCCCGGAGGGGTCAAACTGCTGACCTCAAAAGTCAAAAGCCCCCTGATCCTGAGGAAGGGGGTGCGGGGTACCCCAAGCAGCTCACTCCTTTAGTTCTGCCCGGCAGGCTTCTCCTCTGTCTTTCGGGACATTAAGATTCTCAACCCACCAGGGGACCATCTGAAATGATCACACACAAATCTGCACACTTTAAAAAAGAAAAGCCATGGAAGAGAACGATTGGTAATGGGCTGATATACTGCATACTCACCCTAAAGGCAGGCTGATATGCTGCATACTCACCCTAAAGGCAGGCTGATATACTGCATACTCACCCTAAAGGCAGGCTGATATACTGCATACTCACCCTAAAGGCAGGCTGATATACTGCATACTCACCCTAAAGGCAGGCTGATATACTGCATACTCACCCTAAAGGCAGGCTGATATACTGCATACTCACCCTAAAGGCAGGCTGATATACTGCATACTCACCCTAAAGGCAGGCTGATATACTGCATACTCACCCTAAAGGCAGGCTGATATACTGCATACTCACCCTAAAGGCAGGCTGATATACTGCATACTCACCCTAAAGGCAGGCTGATATACTGCATACTCACCCTAAAGGCAGGCTGATATACTGCATACTCACCCTAAAGGCAGGCTGATATACTGCATACTCACCCTAAAGGCAGGCTGATATACTGCATACTCACCCTAAAGGCAGGCTGATATACTGCATACTCACCCTAAAGGCAGGCTGATATACTGCATACTCACCCTAAAGGCAGGCTGATATACTGCATACTCACCCTAAAGGCAGGCTGATATACTGCATACTCACCCTAAAGGCAGGCTGATATACTGCATACTCACCCTAAAGGCAGGCTGATATACTGCATACTCACCCTAAAGGCAGGCTGATATACTGCATTCTCACCCTAAAGGCAGGCTGATATACTGCATACTCACCCTAAAGGCAGGCTGATATACTGCATACTCACCCTAAAGGCAGGCTGATATACTGCATACTCACCCTAAAGGCAGGCTGATATACTGCATACTCACCCTAAAGGCAGGCTGATATACTGCATACTCACCCTAAAGGCAGGCTGATATACTGCATACTCACCCTAAAGGCAGGCTGATATACTGCATACTCACCCTAAAGGCAGGCTGATATACTGCATACTCACCCTAAAGGCAGGCTGATATACTGCATACTCACCCTAAAGGCAGGCTGATATACTGCATACTCACTGTATACTGCCACACCCTTCACTGAAATACAGCCACACCCCTCACTGTAATACAGCCACACCCCTCACTGAAATACAGCCACACCCCTAACCTTGATTTAAAACCAGTCCCTACCCGGAGGCTGCCAACCAGCCCGCTCTGATGCAGCGGTGACACAAATACAACACCACGTCACAAACAACCCCAACCCAACCTTACCTCTAACCCAACCCTAACTCTAACCCCAACCCAACCTTACCTCTAACCCAACCCTAACCCAACCTTACCTCTAACCCAACCTTACCTCTAACCCCAACCCTAACCCAACCTTACCTCTAACCCAACCCTACCTCTAACCCAACCCTAACTCTAACCCAACCTTACCTCTAACCCAACCCTAACCCAACCTTACCTCTAACCCAACCTTACCTCTAACCCAACCCTAACCCAACCTTACCTCTAACCCAACCCTAACTCTAACCCAACCCTACCTCTAACCCAACCCAACCTTACCTCTAACCCAACCCTAACCCCAACCCAACCTTACCTCTAACCCAACCTTACCTCTAACCCAACCCTACCTCTAACCCAACCCTAACCTCTAACCCAACCTTACCTCTAACCCTAACCCTACCTCTAACCCTAACCCAACCTTACCTCTAACCTAACCCTAACCCAACCTTACCTCTAACCCAACCTTACCTCTAACCCAACCCTAACCCAACCTTACCTCTAACCCAACCCTAACCTAACCTTACCTCTAACCCAACCTTACCTCTAACCTAACCCTAACCCAACCTTACCTCTAACCCAACCCTAACCCAACCTTACCTCTAACCCAACCCTAACCCAACCTTACGAGTACAATGCAACGCTTTTTCAGCCCATACAAAATTTACTGGCTACTTTTTTTCCATCATCAAAAAATCATAAAATGCCGTTGACATCCGCTAAGTTTGGTTTTCTAATGTGTTTGACATCACATTTTGTTGACGTATTGGTAAAAGTATAAAAGTACTGGACTAAATAACCATCGATGGAAGTACTTGTCAGTCTTTATAGTAATAATAATGATAATGCTTTGCATTTATATAGCGCCTTTCTCACCAACCGGCGACACTTTACAATGATGAGGGAGAAACTCGCCTCTATAGTCTCTTGACGGTGATGAAGCTCACTGTGAAAAAGTGAAGGTAATATTGCTCCTGTTCTCTGTTGATGGGTCTTGTTTATGAGTGGGGCTGTATACAAGCCGCTGTCCCCTTTATATACTCACTCATTACTGCTGTATGCCACGCCCTTCTGGTCTCCTCCAGTCATACTGCTGTAAACGAGCATGCCCACACACATACAGCAGGTGTATACTGTCTTGTCACACACAGATATACAAACTATATAAACCGCATCTCCATTTTACAGGTTCAACTGACCAGTTGCTTAAAAAGCGAAGAACAGGGTGACAAAGTTTAATAACTCCAAGTTATGTGTTTTTGTCCAGAATCCATACAATATATACAATTTATTTTGCATTGTTTTATTGGTCATGTTAATGTACAGTATGTTACTGGTGTGAGAAAAATAGTATCTAGTGTATCCACACATCATTTTAATAGACCAGTTCACCATGACTAACATATATTATGCTGCCACCTAGTGGCGTGTAGGTCATTCTTACTCAGAAATGATAGGGATAGTTCTTCCTTGGGTTTATTGATATGAAAACTGTCTGAACTAAAAACACACTAAACTGAAATTAAACATTTAGAAAATCTTATGACGTTTAGCATAATTTCAGAGATCTGATTACTTCACTGTATTTAGAATGAGGGCAAATAGTTTAATCTGTTTATACACTTAATTCAATTAGAACACTTAATTCAAAAAATAAACTCACAGTGAGGAGGAAGGGCAGTATTATATAAGGCTATAGGACAGTGGCGCCCAATCATGTGCCGTGGAGGGCAGAGAGTATGCAGGTTTTCATTCCAACCAATCAGTACACCTGCTGATTTCACTAATTAACACACCTTCAACCAGAGAGGAGGGAACTAATTAGTGAAATCAGCAGGTGCTGTGATTGGTTGGAATGTAAACCTGCGTACTCTCTGCCCTCCATGGCGTGATAGAGCACCACTGCTATAGAAGAAGCCCAGGCCAGGGATTACAGCGCTCCAAATTAGGAACCACTGCAAACGTTATGCATGATGTGAGTTTTTATCAGCGGAGTTTGTGTGATGTGTGTGTGTGTGTGTGTGCATGCGTGATAGGGTGTGTGTGTATGTGAGCATGAGTGTGTGAGAATGTGTGTGTGTGTGTGAAAGAGTGTGAGTGTGTGTGTGTGTATGTGAGTGTGTGTCTGTGTGTGAGTGTTTGTGTGTATGTGAGTGTGTGTGTGTGAGAGAGAGTGTGTGAGTGTGAGAATGTGTGCCTGAGAGAGTGAAAGTGTGTGTGTGTGTGTGAGAGAGAAAGTGTGAGAGTGTGAGACTGTGGTGTGTGTGTGTGTGTGTGTGTGTGTGTGTGTGTGTGTGTGTGTGTGTGTGTGTGTGTGTGTGTGTGTGTGTGTGTGTGTGTGTGTGTGTATGCCATGCTTTTAGGCCTGAGGCCTTTTGGGTCTCTTTCGGATGATCCTCTTCCTGTGTCCATGTTCTCTGACCCCCACCGCAGTGGGCGTGTCCAGGTCCTGGGTGGGCGAGGCAGGGCGTTCGGCTCTGGGGGGTGGGGGGCCGCGGCCCATCCGCATGTCTTCCACAAACGCCTCCACCCCATCAAAGCGGGCGGTGAGGTCCCCCAGCCGGTCCTTCAAGTTGTTAAACTCCTTATACAGGTCCGCCAAGGCCTCAGACAGGGGCTGGATCCTGTCCCACAAACAAGAGGTCAACATCAGCACAAAGATTACTGAGCTACACTACTGCCCAGCAATTAACCTCTATGCTAATGCTACACTACTGCCCAGCAATTAACCTCTATGCTAATGCTACACTACTGCCCAGCAATTAACCTCTATGCTAATGCTACACTACTGCCCAGCAATTAACCTCTATGCTAATGCTACACTACTGCCCAGCAATTAACCTCTATGCTAATGCTACACTACTGCCCAGCAATCAACCTCTATGCTAATGCTACACTACTGCCCAGCAATTAACCTCTATGCTAATGCTACACTACTGCCCAGCAATTAACCTCTATGCTAATGCTACACTACTGCCCACACACACAGCTGGTGTCTTACCTCCCATAGTCAGGCAGTATGGTTCTGTGATCATTGAGAAGGAGATCTTTGACTTGGCTTGTGATGGCAAACTTCCAGTTATCCAGAACCATGGAAAGATTGGCACAGGCCTTAGCATTGCCCTTCTCTGTTTCAGGAACACCCAACCCAGGAAAGAGCAGCCATTAACTGTCATAACTAATCTAACGGATAATAATACAGTATAAACCATAATCAATTATTGTCTAATCGTATATATTTAATACATGTCACTATAATCATTTAAACTAATCATAATAATTTTAAACTAATCCATAATCTAAACCAGGGGTGGGCAACTCCGAGCCTCACGGGCCGGTGTGTATGTAGGTTTTTGCTGCCACCAGTTAACAATTATTTAATTAACCCAAATCATTGATATGATATTTTATCGACATTCTACAATATAAACAGCAGCTGATGAATGTTCTTGTGTTGGTAATACATGTATTGTAGCGTGTTATCGTGGTGTAATTTACGAGTGAATCGGTGATGGTGTATACAACTAAGCTGATTGAGCCATGGTAACTGGTGGCAGTAAAAACCTGCATACACGCAGGCTCGCGAGGCAAAACTAGAGAAAAATCAGTCAGGAAGGATAAGGCGAGAGAAATGGTCTGTGGCCACCACCTGCAAAACCATTTACTTTTTGGGGGTTGTCTTGCTGTTGCCTCTCCTGTCCATCTGTTGTCACTTTCATTTGCACCAAAGCAGGTGAAATTGATTCACAATTGTTTACGCTTCCAAACTGGACAGATCAATATCCCAGAAGTTTAATTGACTTGGTGTTATACTGTGTTGATTAAGTGTTCCCTTAATTTCTTTGAGCAGTGTATAATTTAATTACATTACAGGCATTTAGCAGACGCTCTTATCCAGAGCGACTTACACAACTTCTTATTACATTTATCCATTCATGCAACTGAATATATACTGAAGCAATTCAGGTTAAGTACCTTGCTCAAGGGTACAACGGCAGTGTCCTACCTGGGAATCAAACCTGCAACCTTTCGTTTACAAATCCAGCTCCTTAACCATTATAATACACTGCTGCCTCATGTTGCCACAATCATCTAACTGGGTATTTTTTCCTGATCAACAGGTTTAGTTTCAATTCTCGGTCAGTTGCACCATTCTTCGGAGGCCAGTGAAGAAAATACCGTTTCATTGACCCAAGAAATCAAATTGGCGCTTGAATTGCGCAGGGTTGCGTGTATGGCTTTAGAGACATCACGCGCTGTAATCCTGATAACGGTCTCTTACCCTCCGGTCGTTCGTCCCACCCGGTGCTCTGTTGTCGCCTCGCCTTCTCCGCGCTACACAGCGTGGCCAGACACAAGCAAGCCAGGGCGATGGTCCTCTTCATCTCCATAATCAACTTACGAACAATTGTAATGTGTATGAATATGGCACTGATAAAACATCACCCCACCCCCCCCCACCCCGCAATAAATCTCACGCCAGCCAGCTCACCCAACTTGGAAAATATTCCGAAGAACCAGTTGCGGTTCTTTTGTACGATTAGCTTCAAAACCTGAAAGTAGCCTATCCATATTAATGCATTAGAAAGATCACTTGGTTTAACAGCCTTCAAAAGCAGTTTAAAATTTTTTTAACAAACCGCAGACATGATCCCGAAAGAACAAAGCGCAAATTTGGTTAACAACACAAACTTTCTAAAGGTCAAAATTATATATAGGCTAGCGTGCACATAGAGTTGCGAATTATACTATTTTCTAGCCTAAAGAAGTGCACTATACGTATAGTAGGGCTATTACGACGGCAAATGTACAGATACCTGGGCTCGAGTCCGTAGGGAAAACTGTCTTCAGGGAAAACTGAAGCAGGGAACCTGTCTTCTAAATTCCACAAACTGTACTGAACGTAAACCAGACATCTCCCTAAATCCGTCACTAAAGCGGCCCCTATCCAAAAAGAGGAGGGGGGGCGGTGCGAGGCTCACCCTTTCTTTACGCTTGGTCCAAGAAGCAGTCCGAAATAGCATTTTTTTTATTTTTAAATGTTGGATTATTTATCAGT
Source organism: Ilyophis sp. 1 JC-2022 (assembly GCA_022702515.1). Classification (NCBI taxonomy): domain Eukaryota; kingdom Metazoa; phylum Chordata; class Actinopteri; order Anguilliformes; family Synaphobranchidae; genus Ilyophis; species Ilyophis sp. 1 JC-2022. Next base: position 2,710,662 of record CM040405.1, read on the forward strand.
TTATAATCCTGTAATTACTCGTTTATTACCGCGCGTTCTAATAGGCGCGTCGGCATTGCGAACCCATCACATTTTGGAACATTTCGGCAGATCTGCGCATTAGAATTATTTTAACAGAGCCGTTTGTTTTCGCCCAAAAAGTACTGAGATTAATACTAAAACCGCCCTGAAGGCATGGTGGCGGCGGCGACTTGCTGTGATCCTTAGGGCGCATTTTTATAAGTCAAGTGCCAAAACTGAAGTTCCCTCACGGGAAAATAAGTTATTCTATTCTATAAACGCGTGCACGCGTAAAAACACGACGATTCGACTAAAGAATACAACTAAAACATATGAAATGTAAAAACATTTTTTTATATTAGGCTACAATATAAAGCGAGTCTTTGCGGCATCAAACACATGTGTAGCCTACCAATCATTTTTGTAAACGTCACTTTGCTTTCCTTATCATCCACGCCACAAGTTCCGCGATCGGTGCTAATAACTTGACATGAAAAAAAGTAAGCTACTATTCGGAAAAATATATAATTTTAGTAGTTTGAATAAAAAATAATAGTTCCCCAACTTCCTTTTCATTTCCTGCACAGGGATATCACGTTTGGGTTCCCGCCTGTTTAGCAAGAGTGGGCACAGGTGGCAGACGAGCAGATCGCGTGCAATGGTCACGCGTTGTTGCAGGGCAACGGCGCGTGGACGGTCCAGATGGGAACTATCTGCTGTTACGGACGAAAGTGTTTTGTATGGAGAGGCTCGCGGAATTCCAGCGCATAGAAGTGAAGTAATGAAAGTGCTTCGTAGCCTACAGTAAAACTCGGAGATTTTACACAGATACGAGATCAGAAATGGGACTACGCAGTCAGAACTGTGCATAATATGCCAAGCCCCATCGCGCGAGCCTTCGAGTCAGCCTTAATGTACATTTTACACATTCAACAGAAGATGTTATCCAGAGCGATGTTACATTTTCCATTTATACAGCGTGATATCCAACGAAGCATACATACAGAACATTTATACAGCGGGATATCTACTGAAGCATACATACAGACCGTTTATACAGCGGGATATCTACTGAAGCATACATACAGACCATTTATACAGCAGGATATCTACTGAAGCATACATACAGACCGTTTATACAGCAGGATATCTACTGAAGCATACATACAGACCATTTATACAGCAGGATATCTACTGAAGCATACATACAGACCATTTATACAGCAGGATATCTACTGAAGCATACATACAGACCGTTTATACAGCGGGATATCTACTGAAGCATACATACAGACCGTTTATACAGCGGGATATCTACTGAAGCATACATACAGACCATTTATACAGCGGGATATCTACTGAAGCATACATACAGACCATTTATACAGCGGGATATCTACTGAAGTATACATACAGACCGTTTATACAGCGGGATATCTACTGAAGCATACATACAGACCATTTATACAGCAGGATATCTACTGAAGCATACATACAGACCATTTATACAGCGGGATATCCACCGAAGCATACATACAGACCATTTATACAGCGGGATATCTACTGAAGCATACATACAGACCATTTATACAGCAGGATATCTACTGAAGCATACATACAGACCATTTATACAGCAGGATATCTACTGAAGCATACATACAGACCATTTATACAGCGGGATATCTACTGAAGCATACATACAGACCATTTATACAGCGGGATATCTACTGAAGCATACATACAGACCGTTTATACAGCAGGATATCTACTGAAGCATACATACAGACCATTTATACAGCGGGATATCTACTGAAGCATACATACAGACCATTTATACAGCGGGATATCTACTGAAGCATACATACAGACCATTTATACAGCGGGATATCTACTGAAGCATACATACAGACCATTTATACAGCGGGATATCTACTGAAGCATACATACAGACCATTTATACAGCAGGATATCTACTGAAGCATACATACAGACCATTTATACAGCAGGATATCTACTGAAGCATACATACAGACCGTTTATACAGCGGGATATCTACTGAAGCATACATACAGACCATTTATACAGCGGGATATCTACTGAAGCATACATACAGACCATTTATACAGCGGGATATCTACTGAAGCATACATACAGACCATTTATACAGCGGGATATCTACTGAAGCAATTCAGCTTAAGTACCTTACACCCCACCTCATTTAAATATCGCCACTTTAGAATGTTTTTAAACTTTAAGTTAGTTTTAAAAGTTTTTCTTCTGTAATTCTGTACAAGGATTTTTAATAAAGTCCCACAGCCAGCAAAGGGAAAAGTGACAACATACATGGTTCCTTTGTTTTGTATTTATTTGAATTTTTTTAATTAAAACTTCAAAACCCAAATCTACAGCATACAAGTGTGAGAAATGTCCTTCAGCTACTGATCTAGTCTCTCAGTCCACATCAGACTCATAAATAAGGGGCATTTGGGAGAGGGGCCACTGTTACTCCAATACCTTTATATTTAAACCAATCAGCTTTTCACTGGAATACTGCTGAACACATTTCCAAAAAAAATAAAATAAGCCAGCATCTTATTAAGCAAAGCTGTAACCCGACCCCTCGAACCCTCAGCTTCTCTGTGTCAACCTTAAACAGTACTGCGGTGCATTTGAGGCCCGTTTTAAAGGTCCCAGACCTGGAAAGAGTGAGGAGGATCCTGGGTAAAACTCAACAGAAACCTAAATCCAACCAAAGCTGTTAACTGGAAAGCATTACATTTTAACCTAAATCTAAACTCAATCAAAGCTGTTAACTGTAAAGCACTACATTTTAACCTAAATCTAAACCAAACCAAAGCTGTTAACTGTAAAACATTACATTTTAAAATTAAATTTTATCTGAAAAAGGTAAAAAGCCGACTCCTCTCCAATCAGTGAAATATGCTACTGTACATCGCCCCTGAACCCCCAAATACACAACCTGCACTCCCTCTTCTCTGTCTACCTGAACCCCCAAAAACATAACCTGCACTCCCCCTTCGCTGTCTGCCTGAACCCCTAAAAACACAACCGGCACTCATCCCTCACTCTCTGCCAGACCGAGCTCCATGCTAGCTCAGTAACAGTAATTAGTTTCAGCTCAAACATTAATATTTAGTGGTGTACTTTTCAAAAGCAAATCAAGAGCAACTTTTTTTCAATGAAACATTGTGCGATGGACATCAACACTTTTGAATATTTGTTTATTTAATTTGGAATGAGTTTAAACTGTATGCATTCGAACAGATGGCAAGAGAAAGAACTTGCCAAACTTAGTGCCTGGAATCTCCCTCCCCCCCTCACACAGGTGCAGAACATATTTAACTTTACGGCAAAATAAACCCTGTTGAGGATTATAGATTTTTTTAAAGATTTTTTTTGCAGAGTGTTGACCTCTGACCCCAGCATTGCTGAAGCCTTTGAAGGCTGAGCAAAGCCTGATGGGATTGTACACATCGCTCTAACTGCAGACTGAGAGAGGGAGAGGGAGGGATGGAGGGAGGGAGAAGGGGAAAAAACAAGGAGCAGATAAAGAAGCCTGCGCCTCCCACCAGGTCTGCACCGCTGGGGAAACAGCATTAGAGCCGATGGCCACAATCCCATAGAGACCAATGCTAACCGTCACAAGCATTGCCACACCTGTCACTCAAACCGCGAGAGCGAACCAGAGCAAGGGGGCGTGTCTCCCTCTCCACGTGGGTGAGGTTCTGCCGACGGGCTTCAGATCCATTAGCGCTAGAGTCAGAGAGAGGAACACGTCAGAGCGGCCATCCCGTTTAACTGCAGCCTGGGCTTGACCTGAAGGTCGGGGGGGTGGGGGGGTGGCAGGGGAGGGCAGAGAGGTGGGGGGGTGCACCCCTCAAAGGCAGCCGGTAAGAGAGGAAGAGAGCGGGCTCCCGTTCTCCGAGCTGGTCCCGGCTGTGATGCAGTGGGGGGGAGGGGTCTGAGGGGGCGGGGCCTAGCTGCGGGGTAGACTGCACATTTCGCAGTGCTCTGTTCCAGGCTGGTTCACGAAGGTGCAGTGGAGGCAGGACCACATGGCAGAGGAGGATGCTGGGACGGAGGGTCCTCCCATGGCGCCAAACTCTTGTGCGCCGGATGCCTGCCCGCCCACCGTACCTGTGAAGAAACACACCTGTGAGGTAACGCCACTCACACTTGTGTGGGATGAGCCTCAGTCTGACTTTCCCGGCCCCGCCCCCGCCCCCACCCCCCCCCACCCCACTCACCACACAGCTGCGCGATAGTGGCCCCTGCCCCCGGCCCCCCCCCCCACCCCACTCACCACACAGCTGCGCGATAGTGGCCCCTGCCCCCGGCCCCCCCCCCACCCCACTCACCACACAGCTGCTCGATAGTGGCCCCGCCCCTGCCCCCCCCCCACCCCACTCACCACACAGCTGCTCGATAGTGGCCCCGGCCCCCGGCCCCCCCCCTGCTCGATAGGGGCCCCGCCCCGGCCCCCCCCCCCACCCCACTCACCACACAGCTGCTCGATAGTGGCCCCGCCCCTGCCCCCCCCCCCACCCCACTCACCACACAGCTGCTCGATAGTGGCCCACTGCTCAGACTTCTTCCAGGTCTGCGCCAGCTCCTCATTGGACGTTTTCACCGCTTCCAGCAGGAGGCCGATGCTGTCCTATGAGCACACGCAAAAACCTTACCCACAATGCACCGGGAAACAGGCACAGACCTTACCCTCAATGCACTGGGGAAAAAGGCACAGACCTTACCCACAATGCACCGGAAAACAGGCACAAACCTTACCCACAATGCACTGGGAAACAGGCGGACAGGCGTGGCAGAGTACTGACCTTCAGGGGCATGACCTCGTTGGTGACCAGGAAGAGCAGCAGGTGGAAGTCTGAGACCAAGTCCAGAAACACTGATGATGCACTCTGGGATAGGTATGAGGCTAAACTATGGAAATCCTGCACACACACACACACACAGAAACACACACAAGACAGAAATAGCAGAAACCTGCAGTTAATGTCATGGCCGAAACAGGTTCAGTAATAATGCCCCACATCCATCTGGTCTCCCACAGTGATGCATCTGCAGTGATGTCATTAAATGTGAGACAGATGTGCAAGAGCTCATTAGCAAAGCGACTGCGTCACTCCCTGGCACAGAATCACTGGCCTTGGCTCAATCAGCATGCTGTTCTCATCACTGTGGTATTAATCTAACCAAGCGTCCATTTACAATACTAAGTTATAAAACTTTACTGCCATTTACAGACATTCTAATGTAGAGCATGTTTGTATTATCATACGGGGAGATACACTGATACAGTACAGTTCTACATAACAGAATCTGTAGAGCATGTTTGTATTATCATCCGGGGAGATACACTGATACAGTGCAGTTCTACATAACAGAATCCTCCACACCATGTAGAGCATGTTTGTATTATCATACGGGGAGATACACTGATACAGTGCAGTTCTACATTACATTACATTACATTATAGGCATTTAGCAGACGCTCTTATCCAGAGCGACTTACACAGCATTTTTGCATTTATACATAGTATCCATTCACAGCTGGATATATACTGAAGCAATGCAGGTGAAGTACCTTGCTCAGGGGTACAACGGCAGTGTCCTACCTGGGAATCGAACCTGCAACCTTTCGGCTACAAACCCAGTTCCTTAACCACTGTACTACACTGCCGCCCTCGCGTACATTACATAACAGAATCCTAATGTAGAGCATGTTTGTATTATCATACGGGGAGATACACTGATACAGTGCAGTTCTACATAACAGAATCCTCCACACCATGTAGAGCATGTTTGTATTATCATACGGGGAGATACACTGATACAGAGCATGTTTGTATTATCATACGGGGAGATACACTGATACAGAGCAGTTCTACATAACAGAATCCTCCACACCATGTAGAGCATGTTTGTATTATCATACGGGGAGATACACTGATACAGTACAGTTCTACATAACAGAATCCTCCACACCATGTAGAGCATGTTTGTATTATCATACGGGGAGATACACTGATACAGTACAGTTCTACATAACAGAATCCTCCACACCATGCAAGCGTCATGTTTTATAACACAATCTTCTGTGTCCTGACCAACCCCTGCACAGCTATGACAGGTGTGTTGCCTGTAAGGTGAGATGGTTACCTGTGTATGACAGATGTGTGGGTTACCTGTGTCTCTAACCTGCACAGCTATAACAGGTGTGTGTGTGTGTGTGTGTTACCTGTAAGGTGGGGCGGTTACCTGTGTCTCTCCCAGCACGTCCCGGTTCTCGATGGGGAAGCGATGTGGGGAGGTAAAGGTGTGTGCAGGGTCCTTTGGGAAGGTGGTGGTGATCTGTGGGAAAACACAAGATCATGTCCATCCATATTTATTTTTATTACATTTAATTTCATAGGGTATATAAAAGATGTATTGTGTCCTATTCAACATAACTTATTATTGTCTATCCCTTAAGGGCTGGCCTACAGACCTTGAGCAAAAACAGTATGCAGCTGCATGGTGGGAAATGAAATTACTTTTCTACCTAATGAGTGCTTGGGAATTACACACATGGCTGCACAGCCTCTGTAGTTACTTCGATGGCGTTTCTGTTTGCACTTTCTGTATGTCGCTTTGGATAAAAGCGTCTGCTAAATGACTGTAATGTAATAATGTACACTGCAATTTAAACACCTCCACACTATACCACTGCACACTACTTACTGAACACTGATAACGTACACTGCAATTTAAACACCGCCACACTATACCACTGCACACTACTTACTGAACACTGATAATGTACACTGCAATTTAAACACCGCCACACTATACCACTGCACACTACTTACTGAACACTGATAATGTACACTGCAATTTAAACACCGCCACACTATACCACTGCACACTACTTACTGAACACTGACAATGTACACTGCAATTTAAACACCTCCACACTATACCACTGCACACTACTTACTGAACACTGATAACGTACACTGCAATTTAAACACCGCCACACTATACCACTGCACACTACTTACTGAACACTGACAATGTACACTGCAATTTAAACACCTCCACACTATACCACTGCACACTACTTACTGAACACTGATAATGTACACTGCAATTTAAACACCGCCACACTATACCACTGCACACTACTTACTGAACACTGATAATGTACACTGCAATTTAAACACCACTGCACACTACTTACTGAACACTGATAATGTACACTGCAATTTAAACACCGCCACACTATACCACTGCACACTACTTACTGAACACTGACAATGTACACTGCAATTTAAACACCGCCACACTATACCACTGCACACTACTTACTGAACACTGATAATGTACACTGCAATTTAAACACCGCCACACTATACCACTGCACACTACTTACTGAACACTGATAATGTACACTGCAATTTAAACACCGCCACACTATACCACTGCACACTACTTACTGAACACTGATAATGTACACTGCAATTTAAACACCGCCACACTATACCACTGCACACTACTTACTGAACACTGATAACGTACACTGCAATTTAAACACCGCCACACTATACCACTGCACACTACTTACTGAACACTGATAACGTACACTGCAATTTAAACACCGCCACACTATACCACTGCACACTACTTACTGAACACTGACAATGTACACTGCAATTTAAACACCGCCACACTATACCACTGCACACTACTTACTGAACACTGACAATGTACACTGCAATTTAAACACCGCCACACTATACCACTGCACACTACTTACTGAACACTGATAATGTACACTGCAATTTAAACACCTCCACACTATACTACTGCACACTACTTACTGAACACTGATAACGTACACTGCAATTTAAACACCGCCACACTATACCACTGCACACTACTTACTGAACACTGATAATTTACACTGCAATTTAAACACCGCCACACTATACCACTGCACACTACTTACTGAACAATGATAACGTACACTGCAATTTAAACACCTCCACACTATACCACTGCACACTACTTACTGAACACTGATAACGTACACTGCAATTTAAACACCTCCACACTATACCACTGCACACTACTTACTGAACACTGACAATGTACACTGCAATTTAAACACCTCCACACTATACCACTGCACACTACTTACTGAACACTGACAATGTACACTGCAATTTAAACACCTCCACACTATACCACTGCACACTACTTACTGAACACTGACAATGTACACTGCAATTTAAACACCGCCACACTATACCACTGCACACTACTTACTGAACACTGATAACGTACACTGCAATTTAAACACCGCCACACTATACCACTGCACACTACTTACTGAACACTGATAACGTACACTGCAATTTAAACACCGCCACACTATACCACTGCACACTACTTACTGAACACTGACAATGTACACTGCAATTTAAACACCGCCACACTATACCACTGCACACTACTTACTGAACACTGACAATGTACACTGCAATTTAAACACCGCCACACTATACCACTGCACACTACTTACTGAACACTGATAATGTACACTGCAATTTAAACACCTCCACACTATACTACTGCACACTACTTACTGAACACTGATAACGTACACTGCAATTTAAACACCGCCACACTATACCACTGCACACTACTTACTGAACACTGATAATTTACACTGCAATTTAAACACCGCCACACTATACCACTGCACACTACTTACTGAACACTGATAACGTACACTGCAATTTAAACACCGCCACACTATACCACTGCACACTACTTACTGAACACTGATAATGTACACTGCAATTTAAACACCGCCACACTATACCACTGCACACTACTTACTGAACAATGATAACGTACACTGCAATTTAAACACCTCCACACTATACCACTGCACACTACTTACTGAACACTGATAACGTACACTGCAATTTAAACACCTCCACACTATACCACTGCACACTACTTACTGAACACTGACAATGTACACTGCAATTTAAACACCTCCACACTATACCACTGCACACTACTTACTGAACACTGACAATGTACACTGCAATTTAAACACCTCCACACTATACCACTGCACACTACTTACTGAACACTGACAATGTACACTGCAATTTAAACACCTCCACACTATACCACTGCACACTACTTACTGAACACTGACAATGTACACTGCAATTTAAACACCTCCACACTATACCACCGCACACTACTTACTGAACACTGACAATGTACACTGCAATTTAAACACCTCCACACTATACCACTGCACACTACTTACTGAACACTGATAATGTACACTGCAATTTAAACACCTCCACACTATACCACTGCACACTACTTACTGAACACTGATAATGTACACTGCAATTTAAACACCTCCACACTATACCACTGCACACCACTTACTGAACACTGATAATGTACACTGCAATTTAAACACCTCCACACTATACCACTGCACACTACTTACTGAACACTGATAACGTACACTGCAATTTAAACACCTCCACACTATACCACCGCACACTACTTACTGAACACTGATAATGTACACTGCAATTTAAACACCTCCACACTATACCACCGCACACTACTTACTGAACACTGACAATGTACACTGCAATTTAAACACCTCCACACTATACCACTGCACACTACTTACTGAACACTGATAATGTACACTGCAATTTAAACACCTCCACACTATACCACTGCACACTACTTACTGAACACTGATAATGTACACTGCAATTTAAACACCTCCACACTATACCACTGCACACTACTTACTGAACACTGATAATGTACACTGCAATTTAAACACCTCCACACTATACCACTGCACACTACTTACTGAACACTGATAACGTACACTGCAATTTAAACACCTCCACACTATACCACTGCACACTACTTACTGAACACTGATAATGTACACTGCAATTTAAACACCTCCACACTATACCACTGCACACTACTTACTGAACACTGATAATGTACACTGCAATTTAAACACCTCCACACTATACCACTGCACACCACTTGGAAAGACTGGCTTTTGGGTTCCTGGAGGGGAGGTTTAGAATGCAGAGAATAATAAGATGACTGCAACTGACTACAATCCCCAGGAAGCACCAGGAACCTGGTCATGTTCCGGTCACCTGTTAGCATGTAACTACTGGAAACAGTTTCCAAATTCCACACGTCAATAATAAATAAATAGCCGGTGAAAGTTGAGACGGCAAAGCTGAGCGTGCCGTTTGTGACGAATCATGATGTTCAGCACAATCAGACAAGAGAGGTGGTGGAGCAGGGCACTCTGGGATACGCAGTCTCCACACATGGTTCGTGTTAAGAGGCAGAGTCCCAGCGTCAGTCGTCATGGATACTCACATCGATGATCAGGTACTCCACAGGCAGCGGCCGGGCGAGGAACGTGATGTCATTCCCAAATTTGTCTTTGTCCTGATCAAAGGAAATGACTGATCATAACACAAATCGACTGACACTCGTGCACTCTCTTTCACACCCATTCACCCCCATGTCGCTCGCGCACACACACACACACACACACACACACACACACTTTCTATTTTTTTACCCTCCAACAACACAATAAATTCAAAACATTTATGAAAAGACATTTTATGCAAACATTTTTTATTCAACATTTTTTTCCAAAAATGCAAGACTTCTAATTTACGAAAGTATTCCCTCCCCAGAGTCCATATTGTGCAGACAGTCCATACTGTTCATACTGTTCAGACTGTTCATACTGTGCAGACAAGTCTGAGGTCATCTCAGGCGTATCTAAATGAGCGTTGCACATTTTCCGATACCTCCCCAATGCCTAGACAGAGTGTCGGTAGGTTTCAGGTCATACCACATATTTTCAGCTTTCTGCCTCATAAAAACAGTCTTAAATTTCCACGAGTTAGGGTTCGTGGTTTTCATAACTGTGTGACTGATCTGATCTGCTGTTTGGAATATTGGTGTGACTGAGAAACAGGCTGAGACCTTACCCACAATGCACTCTGAAACATGCTGACACCTTACCCACAATGCACTGTGAAACAGGCTGACACCTTACCCAGAATGAACTGGGAGAAAGGCTGACACCTTACACAAGTAAGGCAAGTATTGTGCATGGACTACTTTGTAGAAGACGTCGGGGGCAGTGAGTATTGTGTGTGCAGTATCTTGTAGAAGACGTTGGGGGCAGTGAGTATTGTGTGTGCAGTATCTTGTAGAAGACGTTGGGGGCAGTGAGTATTGTGTGTGGAGTATCTTGTAGAAGACGTTGGGGGCAGTGAGTATTGTGTGTGGAGTATCTTGTAGAAGACGTTGGGGGCAGTGAGTATTGTGTGTGGAGTATCTTGTAGAAGACGTTGGGGGCAGCGAGTATTGTGTGTGGAGTATCTTGTAGAAGACGTTGGGGGCAGCGAGTATTGTGTGTGGAGTATCTTGTAGAAGACGTTGGGGGCAGCGAGTATTGTGTGTGGAGTATCTTGTAGAAGACGTTGGGGGCAGTGAGTATTGTGTGTGGAGTATCTTGTAGAAGACGTTGGGGGCAGCGAGTATTGTGTGTGGAGTATCTTGTAGAAGACGTCGGGGGCAGTGAGTATTGTGTGTGGAGTATCTTGTAGAAGACGTCGGGGGCAGTGAGTATTGTGTGTGGAGTATCTTGTAGAAGACGTCGGGGGCAGTGAGTATTGTGTGTGGAGTATCTTGTAGAAGACGTCGGGGGCAGTGAGTATTGTGTGTGGAGTATCTTGTAGAAGACGTCGGGGGCAGTGAGTATTGTGTGTGCAGTACCTTGTAGAAGACGTCGGGGGCAGCGAGTATTGTGTGTGGAGTATCTTGTAGAAGACGTTGGGGGCAGCGAGTATTGTGTGTGGAGTATCTTGTAGAAGACGTCGGGGGCAGTGAGTATTGTGTGTGCAGTACCTTGTAGAAGACGTCGGGGGCATACTGTTCGGTGCTGGACTCCTTGGCGTACCCCAGTTCCGGGGCGTCCCGGCAGGGAAGCAGGCACTCGTCTCGCACCAGCGCCATGCACTGATTGGACACCTGGTACCCCTCAAAGTGCACCTGATTATCAGGACCCCCTGGGGGCAGAGTGGGAGAGACACCAGATCAGACTGTTACACTATCACAATATCCCTTTATGTCACTATCAGAGTGTTATACTGTTACACTATCGCAATATTACACTACAACACTATCACAATAGCACTTTATTTCACTATCAGAATGTTATACTATTACACTATAACATTACTTTATGATACCATCAGAATGTTATACTGTTACACTATCGCAATATTACACTACAACACTATCACAATAGCACTTTATTTCACTATCAGAATGTTATACTATTACACTATAACATTACTTTATGATACCATCAGAATGTTATACTGTTACACTATCGCAATATTACACTACAACACTATCACAATAGCACTTTATTTCACTATCAGAATGTTATACTGTTACACTATCGCAACATTACACTACAACACTATCACAATAGCACTTTGTCACTATCAGAATGTTATACTGTTACACTATCGCAATATTACACTACAACACTATCACAATAGCACTTTATGTCACTATCAGAATGTAATACTGTTACAGCATCACACTATACCAATATACTATTACACAACCACAATACCAGGCTTTGACACTATTACTTACTTCCAATATATAACTCAAGACGCCATAACAATAAAGCACCAAAACAGTTTTTATACCATTACAGAATTACACTAACACAACGAGATTCTCAAATTATTATTACAATATGGTACAACAAAAACAACACTATCAAATCACTGGCCAATCACTGTCTGCACTGAGTAAGGAGGGGTGGTACCTGTTGTTACCATGGAAACAAAGAAGGGGCGGTACCTGTTGCTACCACAGTGACGAACTTGGATCCGAAGTGGCCTTCAGGGGAGAGCCTGCAGGGATTGGGCTGCCGGTTCTGAAAGTCTCCGGCTGTTATACACTCCTCTGCGCTCAGGATGTACGAGTCCTGGACAGAACAATAACACACGAGTACAGAATCGGCCTGTCTGTAACACTGTTGATGCGCAAACAGAACCCTGAAACCATACACCAGCCCGTCTGCATTATACCAGAACCTTAACATCCCTCACACAGGGGGCCCACACAATGCAGTATGGTGTGAGCCCGTGTGCATCACCGTGCTGCGTCAGGGGCCCCACACCGTGCTGCGTCAGGGGCCCCACACCGCGCTGCGTCAGGGGCCCCACACCGCGCTGCGTCAGGGGCCCCACACAGTGCTGCGTAACAAGGCAGTGGGTTCTAGGCGGCAGTCTGACCTTGTTCCTGGTGTAACGCACTGTGCCTATCCTAGTATCCTCTGAGATGAGGTCTGTGAAGATCCAGCCCACCTGAAAAACAAAAAACAAACATTATATACAGAATTTATATACAACTTGATTGTCACTAAGTGTGAGAGTGTGTATGTGCAGTGCGTGTGAGAGTGTGTATGTGCAGTGTGTGTGAGAGTGTGTATGTGCAGTGTGTGAGAGTGTGTATGTGCAGTGTGTGAGAGCGTGTATGTGCAGTGAGTGAGTGTGTATGTGCAGTGCGTGTGAGTGTGTATGTGCAGTGTGTGTGAGAGTGTGTATGTGCAGTGTGTGTGAGTATGTATGTGCAGTGCGTGTGAGAGTGTGTATGTGCAGTGTGTGAGTGTGTATGTGCAGTGCGTGTGAGTGTGTATGTGCAGTGTGTGTGAGAGTGTGTATGTGCAGTGTGTGTGTGAGTATGTATGTGCAGTGTGTGAGTGTGTGTGTGTGAGAGTGTGTATGTGCAGTGTGTGTATGTGCCGTGTGTGTGTGAGTATGTATGTGCAGTGCGTGTGTGAGTGTGTATGTGCAGTGTGTGAGAGAGTGTATGTGCAGTGTGTGAGTGTGTATGTGCAGTGTGTGTGAGAGCGTGTATGTGCAGTGTGTGAGTATGTATGTGCAGTGTGTGAGAGTGTGTACGTGCAGTGTGTGTGAGAGTGTGTATGTGCAGTGTGTGTGAGAGCGTGTATTTGCAGTGTGTGTGAGTGTGTATGTGCAGTGTGTGTGAGAGTGCGTATGTGCAGTGTGTGTGTGAGTATGTATGTGCAGTGCGTGTGAGAGTGTGTATGTGCAGTGCGTGTGAGAGTGTGTATGTGCAGTGTGTGTATGTGCAGTGTGTGTGTGAGTATGTACAATGGGGGAAATAAGTATTGGACACGTCAACAATTTTATTATCAAACATATTTCCAATGTAGCTATTCACATGAGATTTTGACCAGACATTGGTATTAACTCAATAAAACTACACAGCTAAAGAAATTGTAACGTTCCAATTCTTAAAAAAAAGTTATGTGCAATAAAGTGAAATGACACAGGAAAAAAGTATTGAACACGCTAAATTAAATGTGGTAGAAAAGCCATATTTTTAATATTTGATTGCATATCCTTTGCATGCCATGACTTTATGATGTCTGTGACCCAACAACATCAAAAGGCTCTTGATATCTTATTTGCTGGTACTCTGACAAGCGATACTATAACAGCTCTGCATTTGAATGGATCTCTATGGGAATTGGGGGGTGAGACAAGATTTAGCTGTAAATTACACTGGAACAATATAGAACACATGGTTGGCTAAGTGGCTCTAAGTCATCAAGGGTCTGATGTATTAAACAAGCCTTTAACCATCACTCTGCTGCCAGAAATACAGTAGATATGGAAGGATCACTTTAAGGGTTGTTTCTCCTGACATATTTTCCTATTGAACTCTATGGAAAAATAAGTCAGGAGAAGAAACCCTTCAAGTTATCCATCCATATCTACTGTATTTCTGGCAGCTGAGTGATGGTTAAAGGCTTGTTTAATACATCAGACCCTTGATGACTTAGAGCCACTTAGCCAACCATGTGTTCTATACTGTTCCAGTGTAATTTACAGCTAAATCTTGTCTCACCCCCCAATTCCCATAGAGATCCATTCAAATGCAGAGCTGTTATAGTATCGCTTGTCAGAGTACCAGCAAATAAGATATCAAGAGCCTTTTGATGTTGTTGGGTCACAGACATCATAAAGTCATGGCATGCAAAGGATATGCAACCAAATATAAAAAATATGGCTTTTCTACCATATTTAATTTAGCGTGTTCAATACTTTTTTCCTGTGTCATTTCACTTTATTGCACATAACTTTTTTTTTAAATTGGAACGTTACAATTTCTTTAGCTGTGTAGTTTTATTGAGTTAATACCAATGTCTGGTCAAAATCTCATGTGAATAGCTACATTGGAAATATGTTTGATAATAAAATTGTTAACGTGTCCAATACTTATTTCCCCCATTGTATGTGCAGTGTGTGAGAGTGTGTATGTGCAGTGTGTGTGAGAGTGTGTATGTGCAGTGTGTGTGAGAGCGTGTATGTGCAGTGTGTGTGAGAGCGTGTATGTGCAGTGTGTGTGAGAGCGTGTATGTGCAGTGAGAGTGTGTATGTGCAGTGTGTGTGTGAGAGTGTGTATGTGCAGTGTGTGTGAGAGTGTGTATGTGCAGTGTGTGTGAGAGTGTGTATGTGCAGTGTGTGTGAGAGTGTGTATGTGCAGTGTGTGTGAGAGTGTGTATGCGCAGGGTGTGTGAGAGTGTGTATGCGCAGGGTGTGTGAGAGTGTGTATGCGCAGGGTGTGTGAGAGTGTGTATGCGCAGTGTGTGTGAGAGTGTGTATGTGCAGTGTGTGTGAGAGTGTGTATGTGCAGTGTGTGTGAGAGTGTGTATGTGCAGTGTGTGTGAGAGTGTGTATGTGCAGTGTGTGTGAGAGTGTGTATGCGCAGGGTGTGTGAGAGTGTGTATGCGCAGTGTGTGTGAGAGTGTGTATGTGCAGTGTGTGTGTGAGAGTGTGTAGTGTGTGTGAGAGTGTGTATGCGCAGGGTGTGTGAGAGTGTGTATGCGCAGTGTGTGTGAGAGTGTGTATGTGCAGTGTGTGTGAGAGTGTGTATGCGCAGGGTGGGTGAGAGTGTGTATGTGCAGGGTGTGTGAGAGTGTGTATGTGCAGTGTGTGTGAGAGTGTGTATGCGCAGTGTGTATGCGCAGGGTGTGTGAGAGTGTGTATGCGCAGGGTGTGTGAGAGTGTGTATGTGCAGTGTGTGTGAGAGTGTGTATGTGCAGTGTGTGTGAGAGTGTGTATGTGCAGTGTGTGTGAGAGTGTGTATGTGCAGTGTGTGTGAGAGTGTGTATGTGCAGGGTGTGTGAGAGTGTGTATGTGCAGTGTGTGTGAGAGTGTGTATGCGCAGTGTGTATGCGCAGGGTGTGTGAGAGTGTGTATGCGCAGGGTGTGTGAGAGTGTGTATGTGCAGTGTGTGTGAGAGTGTGTATGTGCAGTGTGTGTGAGAGTGTGTATGTGCAGTGTGTGTGAGAGTGTGTATGTGCAGTGTGTGTGAGAGTGTGTATGTGCAGGGTGTGTGAGAGTGTGTATGTGCAGTGTGTGTATGGACATTGTGTCTGTATTTGTTTTTCTACCTTCCGGAGGCCCAGTTTCGCTGCTATCTCCTCCACCGCGGCAGCCTTGGGATCATCTACTAACTCCAGGCTGTTCTGAGTTCCAATCTGAAAGAGCCAATCACATACAGCTAGCCTGAATCAGGAGCCAATCACATAGAGCTAGCCTGGCTTAGGAGCCAATCACATCGAGCTAGAATGGCTTAGGAGCCAATCACATAGAGCTAGCCTGAATCAGGAGCCAATCACATAGAGCTAGCCTGGCTTAGGAGCCAATCACATAGAGCTAGCCTGAATCAGGAGCCAATCACATAGAGCTAGCCTGAATCAGGAGCCAATCACATAGAGCTTACCTGAATCAGGAGCCAATCGCATACAGCTGGCCTCAGTCAGGAGCCAATCGCATACAGCTGGCCTCAGTCAGGAGCCAATCACATAGTGCTAGCCTGACTCAGGAGCCAATCGTGTACAGCTGGCCTGAGTCAGGAGCCAATCACATAGCCTGAATCAGGAGGAAACCCTCCCTCCCTGTACTGCTTACTGCTGTAGGTTCCTTTATTTGTTGTTGTTGTCACAGTGGGTGGGGTTCAGATAACAGCCCCTCCCTATTGTGGTGTATAATTAATTCATTTATTGTAGCCAGAGGCAAGACAAAAAAACCTTTTCCTGTTCAAGCCAACATCAGTGATATTGTGACAGGACTGGACATTGTCAGCATATCATGAAAACAAAGAATTCCACCACAAAATTGCAAATAAACAAAAAAATGTATGTTATGCCTCTGATGTTAAATGTGACTGTATGGTTATAAGCACTATGGCTCAGATGTTAAATGTGACTGTATGGCTATAAGCACTATAGCTCTGATGTTAAATGTGACTGTATGGTTATAAGCACTATGGCTCTGATGTTAAATGTGACTGTATGGTTATAAGCACTATGGCTCTGATGTTAAATGTGACTGTATGGCTATAAGCACTATAGCTCTGATGTTAAATGTGACTGTATGGCTATAAGCACTATGGCTCTGATTAGTGGTGTAACGGATCGTAGTTGATCCGTGATCCGTACGGATCGCCCCCCACGGTTCGGCACGGATGTGAACCGCGGATTAATTGCAAAATTTAACCATCATAGTGAATTACAGTTTTACTGCCGCTAGTACTTTTTAAAGTAATA
The DNA here is from genome assembly GCA_022702515.1 of Ilyophis sp. 1 JC-2022. Taxonomy (NCBI): domain Eukaryota; kingdom Metazoa; phylum Chordata; class Actinopteri; order Anguilliformes; family Synaphobranchidae; genus Ilyophis; species Ilyophis sp. 1 JC-2022. Next base: position 2,728,462 of record CM040405.1, read on the forward strand.
ATTCCCTAAATCTCGATGCAGAGTTGCAGTGAAAAGACAGATGCGTGCTGTGTTTTACTCTGAAGCGCATTGGACCTATCGCTAAGCCCCGCCCCTCTTCGCAGGGGGAGACAGTTTGAGAGCCAGCTCACCCACTGTAATGTAATTTTCACGGATTTAACACATTAAATACTCGTTCATTTTTGGAACCAGAGCTACGAAATCTCTTCTAAATCCGTCAACAAGGCCTGCCGTATGCACTGTAAAAATGTGTGCATGACTATTTTTAAAAAAACGGAGTTTTATGATTACAACTTAGCTCTGGTCCATAGCGTTAGAAGGAGCGTCTCCTTAACGCTATGTTACTTTCCAGTCTGTGCTTCGCCTCGTCAAACAATATGTAATGGAGCCCGGGGTATTTAATTTTGTTATTCATATGGATAAGGCAAGGCTAGTGATGTTAACACCACTGTTCTAATTATTAATTATAACGTTATATATATGGCTAACTAGCCTTGTTGGTACAAGCCTGACCGTCTTGATCCAAGGCTATGGCTAATTTTAACCAAGCCAGACTCACCTAAAGTATAATATTAACGTCAACGTTTACACAGGCTATTTTTTCATTCACTACCATGTTTAAAGGAAGAAGGTATCATGCCTCATATTGCACTTTGATTTAACAATTGAGTATTGAATATTTTATATATTTTAAGATTTTACTTAAACATTGGACATCTTGAATGTTGTTTTCATTTAAGACCATGGGCAAAAGTTCCTTGCTTTAAGTGTTTTACAGAATAAATGGAAAGCAAAGATATACTTGTCTCCCTTTTTTTTTTTTGCTGATCCGAAAAATGATCCGATCCGTGACTCAAAACCGTGATACGATCCGAACCGTGAGTTTTGTGATCCGTTGCACCCCTAGCTCTGATGTTAAATGTGACTGTATGGCTATAAGCACTATGGCTCTGATGTTAAATGTGACTGTATGGCTATAAGCACTATGGCTCTGATGTTAAATGTGACTGTATGGCTATAAGCACTATGGCTCTGATGTTAAATGTGACTGTATGGCTATAAGCACTATGGCTCTGATGTTAAATGTGACTGTATGGCTATAAGCACTATGGCTCTGATGTTAAATGTGACTGTATGGCTATAAGCACTATGGCTCTGATGTTAAATGTGACTGTATGGCTATAAGCACTATAGCTCTGATGTTAAATGTGACTGTATGGCTATAAGCACTATGGCTCTGATGTTAAATGTGACTGTATGGTTATAAGCACTATGGCTCTGATGTTAAATGTGACTGTATGGTTATAAGCACTATGGCTCTGATGTTAAATGTGACTGTATGGCTATAAGCACTATGGCTCTGATGTTAAATGTGACTGTATGGCTATATGCACTATGGCTCTGATGTTAAATGTGACTGTATGGCTATAAGCACTATGGCTCTGATGTTAAATGTGACTGTATGGCTATAAGCACTATAGCTCTGATGTTAAATGTGACTGTATGGCTATAAGCACTATGGCTCTGATGTTAAATGTGACTGTATGGCTATAAGCACTATGGCTCTGATGTTAAATGTGACTGTATGGCTATAAGCACTATGGCTCTGATGTTAAATGTGACTGTATGGCTATAAGCACTATGGCTCTGATGTTAAATGTGACTGTATGGCTATAAGCACTATGGCTCTGATGTTAAATGTGACTGTATGGTTATAAGCACTATGGCTCTGATGTTAAATGTGACTGTATGGCTATAAGCACTATGGCTCTGATGTTAAATGTGACTGTATGGCTATAAGCACTATGGCTCTGATGTTAAATGTGACTGTATGGTTATAAGCACTATGGCTCTGATGTTAAATGCGACTGTATGGCTATAAGCACTATAGCTCTGATGTTAAATGTGACTGTATGGCTATAAGCACTATGGCTCTGATGTTAAATGTGACTGTATGGCTATAAGCACTATGGCTCTGATGTTAAATGTGACTATGGCTATAAGCACTATGGCTCTGATGTTAAATGTGACTGTATGGCTATAAGCACTATGGCTCTGATGTTAAATGTGACTGTATGGTTATAAGCACTATGGCTCTGATGTTAAATGTGACTGTATGGCTATAAGCACTATAGCTCTGATGTTAAATGTGACTGTATGGCTATAAGCACTATGGCTCTGATGTTAAATGTGACTGTATGGTTATAAGCACTATGGCTCTGATGTTAAATGTGACTGTATGGCTATAAGCACTATGGCTCTGATGTTAAATGTGACTGTATGGCTATAAGCACTCTGCTGTTTTGAGAGCAGCAGCTCCTCTGTATTGAATGAACAGTGAATTATTTCCTGTGTGAGTCACTCTAAGAGCAGCTGCTGCCCCCTGGTGGCAGAGCAAGGTAAGCGCACCTGTGGGGGCTCATAGATGGCAGCCACCTCTGCCCGCAAGCCCAGGGGGATGTCCTTGTGCTCGGTGTAGCGGCCGTACAGGAAGCCAATTCGCTGACTTCCTGTCTTCCGCCAGAAGTCCAGGAAGCGGTCGGCGATGGTGTTGTTCTCAAACATGATGTTATCCACGTGTCTGTATTTCTGAGAGAACAAGACAAGTGCATACGGGTAAGAGTGGGTGGGTGTGTGTGTGGTGCACCTCACATGGTACATCGTTATTCCTAAATAAATTATATTTCACACACTGTCAATACTGTGTGAATCACTGCTGACAGCTGCAAGGGCATTAAACCCTGTTAGAGCGCTGCTGCAGGGCATTAAACCCTGTTAGAGCGCTGCTGCAGGGCATTAAACCCTGTTAGAGCGCTGCTGCAGGGCATTAAACCCTGTTAGAGCGCTGCTGCAGGGCATTAAACCCTGTTAGAGCGCTGCTGCAGGGCATTAAACCCTGTTAGAGCGCTGTTGCAGGGCATTAAACCCTGTTAGAGCGCTGCTGCAGGGCATTAAACCCTGTTAGAGCGCTGCTGCAGGGCATTAAACCCTGTTAGAGCGCTGCTGCAGGGCATTAAACCCTGTTAGAGAGCTGCTGCAGGGCATTAAACCCTGTTAGAGCGCTGCTGCAGGGCATTAAACCCTGTTAGAGCGCTGCTGCAGGGCATTAAACCCTGTTAGAGCGCTGTTGCAGGGCATTAAACCCTGTTAGAGCGCTGCTGCAAGGGCATTAAACCCTGTTAGAGCGATGCTTCTGCTCAGAGCTGCAGTGTACCTGGAGGGTGAGAGTGAGGGTGCTGGGTTGGTGTTGGGTTTGTGTTGAGTAGGTTGGTATACCTGGTGGATGAGAATGAGGGCGTTGGGTAGGTGTGTATACCTGGTGGTTGAAAGTGAGGGCGCTGGGTTGGTGTTGGATAGGTGTTGAGTAGGCGTGTATATTTGGCGGTTGAGAGTGAGGGCGCTGGGTTGGTGTTGGTTGGTGTTAGGTAGGTTTGTATATCTGGCGGTAGAGAGTGAGGGTGCTGGGTAGGTGTTAGGTAGGTTTGTAAGCCTGGCGGTTGAGAGTGAGGGCGCTGGGTTGGTGTTAGGTAGGTTTGTATACCTGGCGGTTGAGAGTGAGGGCGCTGGGTTGGTATTGGGTAGGTGTGTATACCTGGTGGTTGAGAGTGAGGGCGCTGGGTTGGTGTTGGGTAGGTGTTGGGTAGGCGGGTATACCTGGTGGTTGAGAGTGAGGGCGCTGGGTTGCTGTTAGGTAGGTTTGTATACCTGGTGGTTGAGAGTGAGGGTGCTGGGTAGGTGTTGAGTAGGCATGTATATTTGGCGGTTGAGAGTGAGGGCGCTGGGTTGGTGTTGGTTGGTGTTTGGTAGGTTTGTATACCTGGTGGTTGAGAGTGAGGGCGCTGGGTTGCTGTTAGGTAGGTTTGTATACCTGGTGGTTGAGAGTATGGGTGCTGGGTAGGTGTTGAGTCGGCGTGTATATTTGGCGGTTGAGAGTGAGGGCGCTGGGTTGGTGTTGGTTGGTGTTTGGTAGGTGTGTATACCTGGTGGTTGAGAGTGAGGGTGCTGGGTAGGTGTTGAGTAGGCATGTATATTTGGCGGTTGAGAGTGAGGGCGCTGGGTTGGTGTTGGTTGGTGTTTGGTAGGTTTGTATACCTGGTGGTTGAGAGTGAGGGCGCTGGGTTGCTGTTAGGTAGGTTTGTATACCTGGTGGTTGAGAGTAAGGGTGCTGGGTAGGTGTTGAGTCGGCGTGTATATTTGGCGGTTGAGAGTGAGGGCGCTGGGTTGGTGTTGGTTGGTGTTTGGTAGGTTTGTATACCTGGTGGTTGAGAGTAAGGGTGCTGGGTAGGTGTTGAGTAGGCGTGTATATTTGGCAGTTGTGAGTGAGGGCGCTGGGTTGGTGTTGGTTGGTTTGTATACCTGGTGGTTGAGAGTGAGGGTGCTGGGTTGGTGTTGGGTAGGCGGGTATACCTGGCGGTTGAGAGTGAGGGCGCTGGGTTGGTGTTAGGTAGGTTTGTATACCTGGCGGTTGAGAGTGAGGGTGCTGGGTTGGTGTTGGGTAGGCGGGTATACCTGGCGGTTGAGAGTGAGGGCGCTGGGTTGGTGTTGGGTAGGTGTTGAGGAGGCGTGTATATTTGGCGGTTGAGAGTGAGGGCGCTGGGTTGGTGTTGGTTGGTGTTAGGTAGGTTTGTAACCTGGCGGTTGAGAGTGAGGGTGCTGGGTTGGTGTAGGGTAGGCGGGTATACCTGGCGGTTGAGAGTGAGGGCGCTGGGTTGGTGTTAGGTAGGTTTGTATACCTGGCGGTTGAGAGTGAGGGTGCTGGGTTGGTGTAGGGTAGGCGGGTATACCTGGCGGTTGAGAGTGAGGGCGCTGGGTTGGCACTTGGTGCAGATTCCCTCAGGCCAGGGCGGATGGCCCTCACAGCCCGACTTTATCTTACAGCTGATATTCTCCAGAGCTACAAACTTCCCTCTATAAATAAACACAGGTTATTCACTGTAATTATCCACACACACACACAGGCTACACAGTGCAATTATCCACACACACACTGTTTTGGACAGTGTGGCCACCCTGGTGTCACTCACTTGTCAGCGCCACCTGTCAGCTTGCGGATATAGGCGTGGAATGACATGTGCTTAACAGGAGGGTCCAGGAGTTTCAGGTAATCCTCGTCAAAGGGCTGTCAATCACAAACATAAAGCTGTCAATCACAAGCACACAGCCATCAATCACAAACAGAGCAGTCAATCATACAGCGCCATCAATCAAAAACACAGGGTTGTGACCTAATACCGTGCAACAAATACTCAACACATCTGCCACTAGGCAGGTGGGTCTAGGTCACAAACATCCTTCCAAATAACACATCGAAACGTGAGGAATGGGATGTAATGCTTTATGCTAATGAACCACTACGTCAGCTAAACGCTCTTTATGCTAATGAACCGCTACATCAGCTAAATTATCTTTATGCTAATGAACCGCTACGTCAGCTAAACGCTCTTTATGCCAATTAACCACTACGTCAGCTGAACGCTCTTTATGCTAATTAACCACTACATCAGCTAAATGCTCTTTATGCTACTGAACCGCTACGTCAGCTAAACGCAATTTATGCTAATTAACCACTACGTCAGCTAAATGCTCTTTATGCTAATTAACCACTACATCAGCTAAATGCTCTTTATGCTACTGAACCGCTACGTCAGCTAAACGCACTTTATGCTAATGAACCGCTACGTCAGCTAAATGCTCTTTATGCTACTGAACCGCTACGTCAGCTAAACCCACTTTATGCTACTGAACCGCTACGTCAGCTAAACCCACTTTATGCTAATGAACTGCTCTAACCCCCTGTAAAAGACTTAATTCCCATTGATGTTTATTCCTTGGAAATACACTGCACTGCCACCCAACATTGAGATACACACAGATATATTAATCAGGTACACACAGGTGTGCTTTCATGCTGTGGTCTTACCTCTAATGGAACACAGTGTACACACTTCCCCATAGGACCGTGTCTACACCTGTAGCATCCCACAAAAACAAGAGTGTTAGACTCACGCACGCACACAAAAAAACGCTCCGTGTAGACGTTGGGAATGTGTCTGTGCGGACGTTGGGAACGTGACGATGTGGACATCCCCAGTGGGAATGTTGGGAATGTGACGGTGTGGACATCACCAGTGGGAATGTTAGAAATATGACACTGTGGACAGTGGGAAACGTGACGGTGTGGACGTTGAGAACTTGACGGTGTGGACATCCCCACTGGGAATGTGATGGTGTGGACATCACCAGTGGGAATGTTGGGAATGTGACACTGTGGACAGTGGGAAACGTAACGGTGTGGATGTTGGGAATGTGACTGTGTGGACATCACCAGTGGGAATGTTGGGAATGTGACACTGTGGACAGTGGGAAATGTGACGGTGGGAATGTTGGGAATGTGACGGTGTGGACAGTGGGAAATGTTGGGAATGTGACAGTGTCGACATCCCCAGTGGTAATGTTGGGAAATGTGACTGTGTGGACGGTGGGAATGTTGGGAATGTGACGGCGTGGACAGGACAGGTTGACTCACAGCTGAGCGTCTCTGTTCCTGTAGATCTTGCCATCCTGTTTGGCCAGATACTGGTCAATGTCGTCATCGGAGATGTGGGGAGCGGACTGCGAGCGGGGCATTAGTGAGGAGGAAGGAGCAGCGGCAAAAGAGGAGGCGGATGATGAAGACGACGTTGAAGGTAACGAAGAGGAAGTGTGAGGGCCGGTCACATCCATGACCTCACCCGAGGGCCCAGGAGAGCCTGACGGAAAGAGGTAGAGCATGTCCCCGTGCCTGGGGAGACACAACCGTGTTACAACCACACAACAACCGTGCCTGGGGAGACACAACCGTGTTACAACCACACAACAAGCGTGCCTGGGGAGACACAACTGTGTTACAACCACACAACAACCGTGCCTGGGGAGACACAACTGTGTTACAACCACACAACAAGCGTGCCTGGGGAGACACAACTGTGTTACAACCACACAACAAGCGTGCCTGGGGAGACACAACCGTGTTACAACCACACAACAAGCGTGCCTGGGGAGACACAACTGTGTTACAACCACACAACAACCGTGCCTGGGGAGACACAACCGTGTTACAACCACACAACAAGCGTGCCTGGGGAGACACAACCGTGTTACAACCACACAACAAGCGTGCCTGGGGAGACACAACTGTGTTACAACCACACAACAACCGTGCCTGGGGAGACACAACCGTGTTACAACCACACAACAACCGTGCCTGGGGAGACACAACTGTGTTACAACCACACAACAACCGTGCCTGGGGAGACACAACTGTGTTACAACCACACAACAACCGTGCCTGGGGAGACACAACTGTGTTACAACCACACAACAACCGTGCCTGGGGAGACACAACTGTGTTACAACCACACAACAACCGTGCCTGGGGAGACACAACTGTGTTACAACCACACAACAACCGTGCCTGGGGAGACACAACTGTGTTACAACCACACAACAAGCGTGCCTGGGGAGACACAACTGTGTTACAACCACACAACAAGCGTGCCTGGGGAGACACAACTGTGTTACAACCACACAACAACCGTGCCTGGGGAGACACAACTGTGTTACAACCACACAACAAGCGTGCCTGGGGAGACACAACAGATGCACAACCACACCACACAACCAGTGGGGGGGGGGGGGGGGGGGGGGCTACAGAATAGCTGCAGTGCAGAGACTCATAACCTGGCCTCATAACCTGGGCCTTAAAGCACAACTGAACGTTGGCAGAACTTTTACGTACGTGGAGTGGTTATTGTTTGTATTGACAGAATCCACTTCGTTTACGAAGTGTCATTTTGAGACCGTTTTAGCTGAGTGACAAATACCCTAATTCTGGATTATCACCCCAGGGGAGCACATAGCAACTAACAAACATATTTCACCACCATTTGGACTCATATCATGGCCAGGTAATACACAACCCAAAGTTCTACCAAATTTCAGTTGTGCTTTAATCAAACAGTCTGACCCATGAGATTATTGAGACACACAAGAGAACTGAGAAACTGACATACACAGATAAACCCTCGATAATGTACACACACAAACACACACACACACACACACAGTGACTCACTTGATCTTAAGCAGGGTGAGGGTCTTGTTCTGGGAGACGATCTCTCCTGTCTTGTTGCGGTTCAGATACACAGAGAACCCGTTGGAGCTGAAGCCAAACTCTTTAGCAACCTGCAGGGGACAGGTAACACACTCAGGTAACAGCTGAACCACACTCAGGTAACACAGGTAACATATTTGTGGGCAGTATTGATATTTGAGGGCAGCAGTGACGTTTGTGGGCAGCACTGACGTTTGTGGGCAGCACTGACGTTTGTGGGCAGCACTGACGTTTGAGGGCAGCACTGACGTTTGTGGAGAGCACTGACATTTGAGGGCAGTATTGGTATTTGAGGGCAGTATTGACATTTGAGGGCAGTACTGATGTTTGAGGGCAGTACTGACATTTGTGGGCAGTACTGACATTTGTGGGCAGTACTGACATTTGAGGGCAGTATTGATGTTTAAGGGCAGTACTGACGTTTAAGGGCAGTCCTGACGTTTCAGGCCAGTATTGACATTTGAGGGCAGTATTGATGTTTGAGGGCAGTACTGATATTTGAGGGCAGTATTGATGTTTGAGGGCAGTATTGATATTTGAGGGCAGTATTGATATTTGAGGGCAGTACTGATGTTTGAGGGCAGTACTGACGTTTATGTTTGTGGGCAGTACTGACATTTGAGGGCAGTATTGATGTTTAAGGGCAGTACTGACGTTTCAGGCCAGTATTGACATTTGAGGGCAGTATTGATATTTGAGGGCAGTACTGATATTTGAGGGCAGTATTGATGTTTGAGGGCAGTATTGATATTTGAGGGCAGTACTGATGTTTGAGGGCAGTACTGATGTTTGAGGGCAGTACTGATGTTTGAGGGCAGTCCTGACATTTGTGGGCAGTACTGACATTTGTGGGCAGTACTGACGTTTGAGGGCAGTATTGACGTTTAAGGGCAGTACTGACGTTTAAGGGCAGTACTGACGTTTCAGGCCAGTATTGACATTTGAGGGCAGTACTGATATTTGAGGGCAGTATTGATGTTTGAGGGCAGTACTGATGTTTGAGGGCAGTATTGATGTTTGAGGGCAGTACTGACGTTTGTGGGCAGTACTGACATTTGAGGGCAGTATTGATATTTGAGGGCAGTATTGATATTTGAGGGCAGTATTGATGTTTGAGGGCAGTACTGACGTTTGAGGCCAGTATTGACATTTGAGGGCAGTATTGACATTTGAGGGCAGTATTGATATTTGAGGGCAGTATTGATGTTTGAGGGCAGTACTGATATTTGAGGGCAGTATTGACGTTTGAGGGCAGTACTGACATTTGAGGGCAGTATTGATATTTGTGGGCAGTATTGATGTTTAAGGGCAGTACTGACGTTTCAGGCCAGTATTGACATTTGAGGGCAGTATTGATATTTGAGGGCAGTATTGATATTTGAGGGCAGTACTGATATTTGAGGGCAGTATTGATGTTTGAGGGCAGTATTGATATTTGAGGGCAGTACTGATGTTTGAGGGCAGTACTGATGTTTGAGGGCAGTCCTGACATTTGTGGGCAGTACTGACATTTGTGGGCAGTACTGACGTTTGAGGGCAGTATTGACGTTTAAGGGCAGTACTGACGTTTAAGGGCAGTACTGACGTTTCAGGCCAGTATTGACATTTGAGGGCAGTACTGATATTTGAGGGCAGTACTGATGTTTGAGGGCAGTATTGATGTTTGAGGGCAGTATTGATATTTGAGGGCAGTATTGATATTTGAGGGCAGTATTGATGTTTGAGGGCAGTACTGACGTTTGAGGCCAGTATTGACATTTGAGGGCAGTATTGATATTTGAGGGCAGTATTGATGTTTGAGGGCAGTACTGATATTTGAGGGCAGTATTGACGTTTGAGGGCAGTACTGACGTTTGTGGGCAGTATTGACGTTTGTGGGCAGTATTGATGTTTGAGGGCAGTACTGACGTTTGTGGGCAGTACTGACATTTGAGGGCAGTATTGATATTTGTGGGCAGTATTGACATTTGAGGGCAGTATTGATGTTTGAGGGCAGTACTGATATTTGAGGGCAGTATTGACGTTTGAGGGCAGTACTGGCGTTTGAGGGCAGTACTGGCGTTTGAGGGCAGTACTGACATTTGTGGGCAGTACTGATATTTGAGGGCAGTATTGATATTTGAGGGCAGTATCGATATTTGAGGGCAGTATTGATATTTGTGGGCAGTATTGACATTTGAGGGCAGTACTGACATTTGAGGGCAGTACTGACATTTGTGGGCAGTACTGACATTTGAGGGCAGTATTGATATTTGTGGGCAGTATTGATATTTGTGGGCAGTATTGACATTTGAGGGCAGTACTGATATTTGAGGGCAGTATTGATATTTGAGGGCAGTATTGATATTTGAGGGCAGTATTGATGTTTGAGGGCAGTATTGATATTTGAGGGCAGTACTGATGTTTGAGGGCAGTACTGACGTTTATGTTTGTGGGCAGTATTGACATTTGAGGGCAGTACTGACATTTGTGGGCAGTACTGACATTTGTGGGCAGTACTGACATTTGTGGGCAGTACTGACGTTTAAGGGCAGTACTGACGTTTCAGGCCAGTATTGACATTTGAGGGCAGTATTGATATTTGAGGGCAGTATTGATATTTGAGGGCAGTATTGATGTTTGAGGGCAGTACTGACGTTTGTGGGCAGTACTGATGTTTGAGGGCAGTATTGACATTTGAGGGCAGTATTGATGTTTGAGGGCAGTACTGACGTTTGAGGCCAGTATTGACATTTGAGGGCAGTATTGACATTTGAGGGCAGTATTGATATTTGAGGGCAGTACTGATATTTGAGGGCAGTATTGATGTTTGAGGGCAGTACTGACGTTTGTGGGCAGTACTGACATTTGAGGGCAGTATTGATATTTGTGGGCAGTATTGACATTTGAGGGCAGTACTGACATTTGTGGGCAGTACTGACATTTGAGGGCAGTATTGATATTTGTGGGCAGTATTGATATTTGTGGGCAGTATTGACATTTGTGGGCAGTATTGACATTTGTGGGCAGTATTGACATTTGATGGCAGTACTGACGTTTGAGGGCAGTACTGGCGTTTGAGGGCAGTACTGGCGTTTGAGGGCAGTACTGGCGTTTGAGGGCAGTACTGACATTTGTGGGCAGTACTGATATTTGAGGGCAGTATTGATATTTGAGGGCAGTATTGATATTTGAGGGCAGTATCGATATTTGAGGGCAGTATCGATATTTGAGGGCAGTATTGATATTTGTGGGCAGTATTGACATTTGAGGGCAGTACTGACATTTGTGGGCAGTACTGACATTTGAGGGCAGTATTGATATTTGTGGGCAGTATTGATATTTGTGGGCAGTATTGATATTTGTGGGCAGTATTGACATTTGAGGGCAGTACTGATATTTGAGGGCAGTACTGACGTTTGAGGGCAGTATTGATGTTTGAGGGCAGTACTGACGTTTGTGGGCAGTACTGACGTTTGTGGGCAGTATTGATATTTGTGGGCAGTATTGACATTTGAGGGCAGTACTGACATTTGTGGGCAGTACTGATATTTGAGGGCAGTACTGATGTTTGAGGCCAGTATTGATATTTGATGGCAGTACTGACATTTGAGGGCAGTACTGGCGTTTGAGGGCAGTACTGACATTTGAGGGCAGTATTGATATTTGAGGGCAGTATTGATATTTGAGGGCAGTATTGATATTTGAGGGCAGTATTGATATTTGAGGGCAGTTTCGATATTTGAGGGCAGTATTGATATTTGAGGGCAGTATTGATATTTGAGGGCAGTATCGATATTTGAGGGCAGCATTGATATTTGAGGGCAGTATTGATGTTTGAGGGCAGTATTGATGTTTAAGGGCAGTACTGACCTTTATGTTTGTGGGCAGTATTGACATTTGAGGGCAGTACTGACATTTGAGGGCAGTACTGGTGTTTGTGGGCAGTACTGACATTTGTGGGCAGTACTGACATTTGTGGGCAGTACTGATATTTGATGGCAGTACTGATATTTGAGGGCAGTATTGATATTTGAGGGCAGTACTGACGTTTGAGGGCAGTACTGACGTTTGAGGGCAGTACTGACGTTTGTGGGCAGTATTGACATTTGAGGGCAGTATTGATATTTGAGGGCAGTATTGATATTTGAGGGCAGTATTGATATTTGAGGGCAGTATTGATATTTGAGGGCAGTATCGATATTTGAGGCCAGTATTGATATTTGATGGCAGTACTGACGTTTGAGGGAAGCACTGGCGTTTGAGGGCAGTACTGGCGTTTGAGGGCAGTACTGACATTTGTGGGCAGTACTGACATTTGTGGGCAGTACTGACATTTGTGGGCAGTACTGATATTTGAGGGCAGTACTGATATTTGAGGGCAGTATCGATATTTGAGGGCAGCATTGATATTTGAGGGCAGTATTGATATTTGAGGGCAGTATTGATATTTGAGGGCAGCATTGATATTTGAAGGCAGCATTGATATTTGAGGGCAGTATTGACATTTGAGGGCAGTACTGACATTTGAGGGCAGTACTGATATTTGATGGCAGTATTGATATTTGAGGGCAGTATTGATGTTTGAGGGCAGTACTGACATTTGTGGGCAGTACTGACATTTGAGGGCAGTATTGATATTTGAGGGCAGTATCGATATTTGAGGGCAGTATTGATATTTGAGGGCAGTATCGATATTTGAGGCCAGTATTGACGTTTGAGGGCAGTACTGGCGTTTGAGGGCAGTACTGACATTTGTGGGCAGTACTGACATTTGTGGGCAGTACTGATATTTGAGGGCAGTATTGATATTTGAGGACAGTACTGATATTTGAGGGCAGTATTGATATTTGAGGGCAGCATTGATATTTGAGGGCAGTATTGATATTTGAGGGCAGTATTGATATTTGAGGGCAGTATTGATATTTGAGGGCAGTACTGATGTTTGAGGGCAGTATTGATGTTTGAGGGCAGTATAGATGTTTAAGGGCAGTACTGACGTTTACGTTTGTGGGCAGTATTGACATTTGAGGGCAGTATTGACATTTGAGGGCAGTACTGACATTTGAGGGCAGTACTGGCGTTTGAGGGCAGTACTGATATTTGAGGGCAGTATTGATATTTGAGGGCAGTATCGATATTTGTGTGCAGCGATGTGCTTTTCTCTCCTGGTAGCACTGAGTACCACACACACAGATTACCCATCAGGCCCCTCACCCAAGCCCCGCTTCTCACACCCTGACAGAGCCAGACTCCATTTCCTGGCTGCTCAGGTGAAATTGGTTAAAGGGCAGAGATGGATGAAAGATCAGTGCCATGTGACATTGACCCTGGGGCAGTGTTTTAGCATTAAACCAAACTGAACACACACAGGTTTGAGTTGTGCTTCAAAGTCCCTACAGCCGGACAGTACAGCCCATAAACCAGCATTCACCGCGCTGTAGGGCCCTGTGTTTATAGCGCCCTGACGAGATGGAATGTTCTGCCTTTTATTCAGAAGATTGCAGTTTAAATTCCCAGGTAGATCAGATTTCAGAAAAATAAATCACCATTAACGCTTCTGCATAAAGACATGTACGCAAGATCAATATATACTTCAATATATACTATGTTGTGCGTGGTGTGTGATCGCTGCGTGTTTGCGAGTATGCGTCTCAACACCAGCTATCCAACGTTACCTTCTTCAGGAAAGCGGCCGCCGTCTCCCGCTTGGTGGACGGGACCTTTTTCATCCCGTCCGGAGACTGCACGCGTATGATCTGGGAATAAGAGAAGAGTTTGAGAGACTGTGTGTCGAGCCTGCCTAATGACACGATTAAACCTCATTCATAACTGGACTAATGCAGAAATACTGATATCGTTTCTAAAACAATAACACTCCCCATAAAAGAGATCATGAACTTTAGTTTCAATATCATATCAATAACATGTCATTGTTCTACAGCATTATCCAATAACGCTGGCAACACAATACAATTAAAACAAGAAGCAAAGTATATTGCCATTCAACAAATAACCCCATCACATCGCACTGGCAGAGAGCCGGGATCCCATTGCAGCGGACCTGATGGAAACTACATTAGACATGCAGACCAGAGCTTGGATCAGAGACGTGACTGCGCACAAAACAGGACGTCATGGCATCTGCCATTGAATGAAATACTCTTCGTTTAGAAACAGAGTTAAAACTTTCCTGTAATAACAAATGTACTCAGTTACAACGTGCTAAGAATTCTAGCTAACGCTCTCAGTGATATGACGCTAACAAGCTTGAGGAGATTCATAAAAACAATGACAGCTAGTTAAACCGGAACATAAAGAAGTTGGCTGAAGTTTCGTTGATTAACCAACCTCAGCAGAACATTGAGCTAAAGGAGCAGCTAGCTGCCCCCGCTAAATTAAATTAAATTAACCGTACTAGGATAGAAAGCATCTAACGTTACACTAGCCTGACGTTACTTAACTAGACAGCGAACAAGCCAGTTGGCTAGCAAGCTAAATCACTTATTTGTAATTGGCTCATTAGAAAGCTAACTACAAACTAGCTATAACTAGCTGCCAAACTGGCTTATTAACCAACGTTAGTGCTAATTTCCTAGTAAATGTAAATACTTAACTAGCTAGCTAACGTTAGCTGCGTTACTGTATGTATCCAGGCTGATACTAGGTAGCACTAGCTCGCTAACATTAGCTGCGTTACTGTATGTATCCAGGCTGATACTAGGTAGCACTAGCTCGCTAACGTTAGCTGCGTTACTGTATGTATCCAGGCTGATACTAGGTAGCACTAGCTCGCTAACATTAGCTGCGTTACTGTATGTATCCAGGCTGATACTAGGTAGCACTAGCTCGCTAACGTTAGCTGCGTTACTGTATGTATCCAGGCTGATACTAGGTAGCACTAGCTCGCTAACGTTAGCTGCGTTACTGTATGTATCCAGGCTGATACTAGGTAGCACTAGCTCGCTAGCATTAGCTGCGTTACTGTATGTATCCAGGCTGATACTAGGTAGCACTAGCTCGCTAACATTAGCTGCGTTACTGTATGTATCCAGGCTGATACTAGGTAGCACTAGCTCGCTAACATTAGCTGCGTTACTGTATGTATCCAGGCTGATACTAGGTAGCACTAGCTCGCTAACATTAGCTGCGTTACTGTATGTATCCAGGCTGATACTAGGTAGCACTAGCTCGCTAACATTAGCTGCGTTACTGTATGTATCCAGGCTGATACTAGGTAGCACTAGCTTGCTAGCATTAGCTGCGTTACTGTATGTATCCAGGTTGATACTAGGTAGCACTAGCTCGCTAACATTAGCTGCGTTACTGTATGTATCCAGGCTGATACTGGGTAGCACTAGCTCGCTAACATTAGCTGCGTTACTGTATGTATCCAGGCTGATACTAGGTAGCACTAGCTCGCTAACATTAGCTGCGTTACTGTATGTATCCAGGCTAATACTAGGTAGCACTAGCTTGCTAGCATTAGCTGCGTTACTGTATGTATCCAGGCTGATACTAGGTAGCACTAGCTCGCTAACATTAGCTGCGTTACTGTATGTATCCAGGCTGATACTGGGTAGCACTAGCTCGCTAACATTAGCTGCGTTACTGTATGTATCCAGGCTGATACTAGGTAGCACTAGCTCGCTAACGTTAGCTGCGTTACTGTATGTATCCAGGCTGATACTAGGTAGCACTAGCTCGCTAGCATTAGCTGCGTTACTGTATGTATCCAGGCTGATACTGGGTAGCACTAGCTCGCTAACGTTAGCTGCGTTACTGTATGTATCCAGGCTGATACTGGGTAGCACTAGCTCGCTAGCTAATGTAATGTTTTCTTTGTCACACGCGACTTTGCATTTTTCAAAACTGTTTCCTAATTGAAACTTAATCTGATGTGTCTTAATAACGGTGTGAAACTATGAAACCAGGACTACGTAGCGAACAAACGAGTTGTGTTTATGTGCTGTTGCTTTTGTTTTGCTGTATTTTCCCTGTCGCTCTGCGGGCCGAAGCGGTGCTAGTTGCTAACTGCTAATTCTGCTGCCTCATCACTCCGGCTCCGGCTTCGCTGCCACCAAACTCACTAACAGTCTCATTACTCACGATGTTCTCTGCCATTGCTCACGGGTCTCCTTCTTTTCCCCCGATGTGCTTCTCAAAGTACTGTGTAAACACTATATTTTTGCTTTCAAAATGTTTTATGATTGTCGGAGTCACCAAAACTACATCGCACTGCTTGGGTACCAGGTGTCACAAGCTAACAACACCGTACCTTCTAGACCCCCCCCACCCACAACCAGCCCTGGCTGCAACAGAGGCGCTAAGTATTTCAGTTCCGATACACAATTGTTCCGCTTCCCCGACTGGTAAACTAATGGTAACAGCCAAGATTGAAATGCAAATGTGTATCTTTAAAAACATTTAAAATATATATTATTACAAAAATAATAATAATTTAACAACAAATTAAAAAAAATACATACACAGGAACGTTCATATTATTACCATAGTGGGAGTATATTTCTATATAGAAATGTTTAAGAAAACACAGGTTTTTACAGTTTGAATTGCTTTTTGTTTTAGAGAGGGCTGAATTGAGTCAATGTTTTGCTTCATCTCCTTTATAAAAACAGTAAAACATGTTTTTTTGCCTGAAATTTTGCAGTTATCAATATGAAATGTGGCCATTAAAATGATCAAATGTATTATACAGTGGTGCTAGAAAGTTTGTGAATCACATCTTCATCTAAGTCCTAAAACTTGATAAAGTGAACCCAGCTCAACAAAAAACATTATTCTTTTATAATGTATTTATTGAGCAAAATTATCTAACATTAAATGCTTTGTTGGAAAAAGTATGTGAACTCTTGCTATCAGTACCTGGTGTGACCCCCTGAGCAGCAATAACATCAACCAAACGTTTCTGTAACTGTTAATCAGTCCCATACATCGGCTTGGAGAAATTTTGGCCCATTCCTCAGTGATGTTGGTGGGTTTCCGTGCATGAGCTGCTCTTTATTGTCTCTTCAGATACGAGACTGGACCCAAATGCACGACTCAGAAACAGATCACAGGAAAAAGCTCACGGAGAGCATTTTAATTAAGGTAGCGAATCTTGAAAGGCAAGAGGGCAGAATCCGGGGTAGAATAGGGCAGAAGGGCAGAAGGGGAGCGGGCAGTGAAGCGAGGAGCTGGATGGAGACTGAGTCCTGGGTAGGGCAGAGCAGCGGGATAAACAGGAGCGGGAAACAGGGAGTGAACGGCGTAGTGGCTGGAGCAGCAGGCTGGAGGGTGAATAGGGAAAGCAATTAGCGGGTTAAACTAACGCGAGACGGGGAATGACCAGACGAAGCACAAGTTAAACGAATGAAGCATACATGGCAACAAAGCTAACGAACTGGTGACGAGACAACAAACACAGAGTGAATATATAGTGTGGATAATGAGTCAATGAGTGAGTGCAGCGTGAGAATGTATGTGAGCGTGATTGAAGCGGTACTTAAAGTGTGCGGAATGCAAGCGGGGCAGGTAGGTGATAGGCTGGGGAAAATGAGAGGTGAAATCAGAGCAAACAAGAAGGAAAACCACGCCACACCTGCACAACACGGAAGACAGACAGGGAAACGTAACAACGTGACATGAAACGGGAGAAAATGGGGGAGAACAATTGAGAAGTGGACTGGGAGGAAGCGGTGGGTGTTACAGTACCCCCCCCCCCCCCCCCCTCAATGCACCAGGACTGGTCTTGTCGGGGTGGTCCCGGTGGAAGGTGCGGATGAGGGAGGGGTCAATGATGATGATGATGATGATGATGATGAGGATAATATTTTATTGATCCCCAGGGGGAAATTAGGGTGTCTTACAGCAACGTACAACAAGACACAATAGACATCACAGACAATGCTAAAGAATAAACAGGCATAAATATAAATATACCAGGCCAGCACAACACATAACTAAAACAATAACATTTATAAACAATTAGAAATACTAAAACAATAAAAATATTTTTTTTAAGTTAAAAAATCAGCCAATCAATAAGAGAAGCCCATCAGTAGGTATTACTCTTGTGTTCTTAAAAGTGTGAATTGCCGCAGGTATAAAAGAACGCCTAAAACGTTCAGTGGAGCACTTGGGAGCTATGAAGCTGTAGGGGGGGAGTCAAAGTGGGACTCAGGAAACACTGCCATTTGGGAACTGGAGAGTATCATTGACTTCGAAGGACCAGAGGGCCTTGTAATAAAATAATGGGTTACTCTGACTTCCTTTGGGATCCGGCTGGTTTCTCCCAAGAATGTCCCCATCTGCTAAAGATGGAGATAAGGGCAAATGGAACTGTTTCCCCTGATTATAAATGTCTCATAAAAGAGCATTTACGGCATCCAGACCCTAGCCAGACAATGGGAAAGGAATGTCCGCACAGGACATCTGTGATCTCCAGTACCCCACAACCTGGACACATCCTATGGGAAAGCCATTGGACAATACCACAGTGCCCTCATTTGGGCACCCCTGTCATTACACTCTTTAATTCTCTTCTGTACCAGGACTCTAAAACTTCTGTGAAGATTGTTAATAACCATGTAAAAACCGACAAACATTGCGCATGTGATCCTTATATTGTTACATTCTGTCTTATGTGGTAGTAACAGGAATTGCATGTAAAATGGTTAATCAAGAGGGAATTCTCATGACAACTGCACTATAATATTATATCACCTTAACCTGTTTGGTATGTATGGATTCAGGTAAAATCAAAGAATTGACTGAAATACATTTCATACCAAATAAAGTTTAATAAAGCATAGTTTCAGTAACTCAGGGAAAAACTGTTAACAGTGAAATGTCCTCTCTGGTAATTACCTCCTCTTCCCCTCTCGCTGCACAAACATCCCCAACAATGGGGGGTCTAAATTCCAAATTGACATCCCTGTCCAGGTTAATTTATGGCACTGCCGCCTGGTTCAAACACATGATTTGGCATAAAAGGGAGAGAGACAAGCCTATCAAGGAAGATTGTAACCGACTTCCCACACCGTGCATATTCTGTGTCTGTGTGTAGTTGAAAAGGCTGGGTAGTTTAGTTTTAGTTTAGTTTAGTTTATTTTGGTCATTATACAGCTCATACAATCAAAAAAACACAAAACAGGTTGACCAAAAAGGTGTAGGCTGAAGCCTTAGCTTATTACACCTACCCTTTTTGCATTCATTAATTTAGTCAGCTCCCTTAAGAATTATACTGTAAAATGAAAGAAAAGAAAATATACATACATACATAGTTACATACATACATATATACATACATACATACATATATACATTATATACCCTACTCTGATATCCCCAGACATATTTCATTTACACAATGGTCTTCATACTTCAGATTTATATTTGCTAATCATCTTATTTTTAAATATTATTTTAAAACTATTGAGTGTTTCACACATTTTCATCTCTTTATCTAAACTATTCCATAAGTTTACTCCTTTGACAGATATACATCTTTGTTTGACATTTGTTCTGATCTTTGTTTTGGTGAACATGCAGACTCCTCTCAGTCCGTAACGACTCTCTCTGAGGTGAAACAACTCCTGGATAGAGTCTGGAAGCATTTTGTTGTATACTTTAAACATTAGTTGTGCAGTTTTGAAGTGTACCAATTCTCTAAATTTAAGGGCCTGTGAGTTTATAAATAATGAATTGGTTGGTTGGTGATAATCTGCTTGGTTTATTATTCTTATTGCTCTCTTTTGTAGGATGAAAATTGGATTGGTTATTGTTTTATAAGTGTTGCCCCAGACCTCCACACAGTAAGTGATGTATGGAAGTATGAAAGAGCAATACAATATATGTAATGAATTTGGGTTAAGGATATCTTTTGTTTTATTCAATATTGCGATGGACTTTGATATTTTGTTCTTAATATGATTTATATGTGGTTTCCAGCTCAATTTGTGGTCTATGATAACTCCCAAGAATTTATTTTCAAAGACTCTTTCTATTTCCATATTATCAATCATGATTTGTACTTGATTATAGTTCTTTCGATATCCAAATAGTATATATTTGGTTTTATTTAAATTTAATGACAACTTATTAATATTAAACCATCGTTTTAAAGTTTCCAATTCTGTTTCCACTCTATCCAGAAGCTGCTCAAGATTTTTACCAGAACAAAACAAATTTGTATCATCAGCAAACAGAACAAAGTTGAACAATTTAGACACATTACAAATATCATTTATGTACAATATAAACAACTTTGGACCCAGTATCGAACCTTGTGGGACCCCACATGTGACCCTCAGCAAATCAGATTTGTTATTATTTATCTGCACATACTGATGTCTGTTGTCAAGATAGTTGCTAAGCCATGAATGTGCTACTCCTCTAATCCCATATTTTTCAAGTTTTCTCATTAATAATCTATGATCAATGGTGTCAAATGCCTTTTTTAAATCTATGAATATCCCTACTGTATATTCCTTATTATCTATTGCTGTGGATATTTCTTCTGTCAGTTGCATCAGTGCCATTGTTGTGGATCGATTAGATCTAAAACCATATTGATGTTCACTCAGTAAGTTGTGTTTTTCTATGAAGTGGTCTAGTCTTTGGACAAAAAGTTTCTCTAAAATTTTTGAGAATTGTGGAAGAAGTGAAATTGGCCTATAGTTTGAAAAAGAGTGCTTATCTCCATTTTTGTAGATTGGAATGACTTTTGCTATTTTCATTTGGTTGGGAAATATGCCTGTTTGAAGTGACTGATTGAAGATTTGGGTCAGTGGTTTTGCTATACTATCTATAATGTATTTTACTAGTGTCATATCAATATCATTACAATCCGTGGATTTCTTATTCTTAAACTTGTTTACTACATCAACTAGTTCTTCCTCTTCAATTCTTTTCAGAAAAATGGTATTTGGATTTATGTTAATAATGTTTTCATCTACATCCTCTTTTATAATTGGGTCCACAATTTCTTTTGCTAAATTATAGCCAACGTTCACAAAATAATCATTAAATTCGTTAGCAGTTTCATTTGTTTTAGTTAAGATTGGTTGATTATTTTTAATAAAATTATTTGGATAATCTGATTTCCCTGTACCCTTTTTGATTATGCTGTTAAGCACTTTCCATGTACCTTGTGTATTGCTTCTATACCTTTCTAATTGTAAGTTGTAATAATCCTTCTTATTAAGTCTCATTATACTAGTCAATTTATTTTTATATTTTTTATATTTAATTTCAGCTTCCTTTGTTCTAGATTTTAAGAACTGCTTATATAGTAAATTTTTCTTTTTGCAGGCATTTTCTAGTCCTCTAGTTATCCAAGGCTTGTCTTTATATTTATTATTCCTTAATGTTCGTATAGGACAGTGTTTGTCATATAAGGTAGTAAAAGTAGATATAAAATCCTCATACGCTTTGTTTGGGTCATTATTTGAATAAACCTCAGTCCATCTTTGCTTCCTTAGGTCCCTCTTAAGAGCCTCTATGGTTTCTGGTGTTCTTTGCCGAATAAACTTAAAAGTGTCAGTTTTTTTCTGCGTTTTAGTCTTTAAAAATTTTTGTAAGATATTTACTTTGTGTTTCTTTTCGTAAATCTATGTTTTGTGTAATTGGATGTTTTAATTGAAGTTAATGACCTGCCTGCCTGTTATTAAATTATGTTTATTTTTAACTTGCGTGGTTTCCATGACTCTAATTCATCTTATACCCTTTTTAGCCTAAATTATAACTGAATATTCAGGGGTACAATTCTGACCAAGGACCGACTGATCAGCGGCCTGGTACAGAGGTGGCGTTCTCAAGTTGGGAAAGGCAGTCAAGTTTCTGCCCGCAAACAGGGTTGGTAGTGTATGGTTCTGGTGATTTAATGTGAAGAGAACCCATGGGCGTTCTACGCTGGTTCTTGTCAAATTAGCCTTAAGGAGCCCTTTAAATGCACTCAGACCTGGGCTCGCAACTATCTATGATAAAATTAATGCATGTATTGTGTTGACTAGACCCCCAACCTCTGCGTTCTCCACCGAACTGAAGTTCGGCAATAATGCTGATTCCGGCAAGCATATATTGATAATTGAGGACTGGTAATTAAGGACGAGTCGAGTGTAACCACTCCGAGTTCCACGCAGGTTTAACCCAAATTCTAAATTATTATTTTAAATGGAGTCAGATAAAATACGAGATTAAAACTATAATAATTGTTATAATTGTGCTCTGTTCATCTGAATGGAGAATAAATAAATAACATCTTTTGTTTACATCACAGCAGCTGAGAGAAAACACGTTGCACCTTCACCCCCAGTTATTCCCTCATTGGTTTAGCTGTGTGGATTCTACAAAACGGCCACAATAGGAAGACATTTGGCTCATCAGCACAGGGTGGAGAGGGTGTAAACTATTCTGCATGATGGCCCAGATCTTCTTCTCCACCCTGCTCTCAACAACAACATCAACAGGCTCCAGAGCCACTCCTGTGGTGGCGCTAGCCTTCTTAAAGACTCTATCAAGCCTCTTAAGGTCACAACATCAACAGGTTCCAGAGCCACTCCTATGGTGGCGCTAGCCTTCTTAAAGACTCTATCAAACCTCTTAAGGTCACAACATCAACAGGTTCCAGAGCCACTCCTATGGTGGCGCTAGCCTTCTTAAAGACTCTATCAAACCTCTTAAGGTCACAACATCAACAGGCTCCAGAGCCACTCCTGTGGTGGCGCTAGCCTTCTTAATGACTCTCTCAAGCCTCTTAAGGTCACAACATCAACAGGTTCCAGAGCCACTCCTATGGTGGCGCTAGCCTTCTTAAAGACTCTATCAAGCCTCTTAAGGTCACAACATCAACAGGCGCCAGAGCCGCAAGCCTTCTTAAAGACTCTATCAAGCCTCTTAAGGTCACAACATCAACAGGCTCCAGAGCCACTCCTGTGGTGGCGCTAGCCTTCTTAATGACTCTCTCAAGCCTCTTAAGGTCACAACATCAACAGGTTCCAGAGCCACTCCTATGGTGGCGCTAGCCTTCTTAAAGACTCTATCAAGCCTCTTAAGGTCACAACATCAACAGGCTCCAGAGCCACTCCTGTGGTGGCGCTAGCCTTCTTAAAGACTCTATCAAACCTCTTAAGGTCACAACATCAACAGGCTCCAGAGCCACTCCTATGGTGGCGCTAGCCTTCTTAAAGACTCTATCAAGCCTCTTAAGGTCACAACATCAACAGGCTCCAGAGCCGCAAGCCTTCTTAAAGACTCTATCAAGCCTCTTAAGGTCACAACATCAACAGGCTCCAGAGCCACTCCTATGGTGGCGCTAGCCTTCTTAAAGACTCTATCAAGCCTCTTAAGGTCACAACATCAACAGGTTCCAGAGCCACTCCTATGGTGGCGCTAGCCTTCTTAAAGTCTCTATCAAGCCTCTTAAGGTCACTCTTGTGTACATTGACCCCCAGGATACAGAAGCATAAAACACCACACTGGCAACAACACTTTGGTAAAACATAAATATGATTTTACTGCACACATTAAAAGCTCTCAGCGCTCTTTCCTTAAAAAGAAAAGCCTGGACTCAGACTGGCCCTTTCCATAAATGGCATCAGTGTTCTTTCTCCAGTCCAACTTATGATCCAAGTATACCCCAAGGTATTTATATGAGTCCACCATCTCCGCATCAATACCACTTATTCTTATTCCCTCCTCCTCCGAAAGTCAACAACCAGTTCTTTTGTTTTGCCCACATTTAAAATCAAGCCGTTACTTTCGCTCCATGCCACAAAGTCCACAATCACACTCCTGTATCACTGTCACATCCTGCAGTGATACAACCAATCACAGAAGAGTCATCTGAACATCTCTTTGAGAGGGACGTGGGATGATTATACTGAGAGTCAGTGGGGTACAGAGTGAAGAGGAATGGTGAGAGTACAGTTTGTTGAGGGGCGCCGGTAAAGGTGTTGTGCAACCGAACCTGCTGTGGTCTATCTGATAAGTAGTCTTGTATCCAGTTTACTGTTGGGGATGGAAACTGCATATCTCCGAGTTTGGAGCTGAGGAGCTGAGGCTGGTTTGTATTAAAAGCACTAGAAAAATCTAAAAACATCACCCTAACAGAACTAGCAGCATTTTCTAAGTGAACATACACTCTGTGTAACATAAAAATAATTGCATCCTCTACACCAACTTTGGCCCGGTATGCAAATTGTAGTGGGTCTAGATATTGTCCTGCCAGTAGTCCAAAATGCTCAAACTCCTCTCAAATGTTATCATTATGTGTGAAGTGAGGGCCACAGGTCTAAAATCATTTAAAACAACAGGGCGTGCCTTATTTGGCACTGGAACAATACACAATGTCTTCCACAACACCGGTACCTTTTCCAAACACAAGGACAAATTAAAAACATAACTAAGAACATCAGCCAGTTGGTTGGCACAGTGTGTAAGCACCCTGGGGTGCACACCATCTGGCCCAGCAGCTTTTCTGCCGTTGATCCTGCTGAGTTCCTGTCGGATCCGGTCCGGGGTAATGAGTGAGCCTGGACTGACCACCCCACCCTCTGCAGTTACTGCCTCTGCACTGATCCACAGGCCAAATAGTGCCACTATCAAATCTATTAAAAAAGTAATGGTCATGGGCTTCTCCACCCCGAACTGTCAATCATACTGTGCCTGGACCATGATGACCATATCCGGTTGACCCTGAAGACCATATCCGGTTGACCCTGAAGATCATATCCGGTTGACCCTGAAGACCATATCCGGTTGACCCTGAAGACCATATCCGGTTGACCCTGCTCCCAACAACGTCACTTCGAATCCACGGAGCAGACGCAGTTTGTTCAAACCGGCGGCGAAAAAGTGTTCCGGAGACTCAAATCCTTTTTTTACGAGGCCGTGGGAAGGTTTTGCACACGCTAAAGATCTTAGTAAATCAGACACTAAATGCTTTAAAAAGTTTATATAAATACGCATCATTACATTTATAAAACATTTAAAAAGCATTAATGGTGGCTATAAACAGGAAAAAGCTCTGATTACTGTACGCATGGATGGTGAAAGTGTACTAGATGTGTGTGCAAAGTGCTCTCTCTGTACAACACAGACGAACTCAATCAATGACCTTATGACGCAGCTGAAGCTGTGGTTCTGTGCTTTTTCTCCTCTCAAACAGTCACTGGGGCGAACAGGCAAAGCCTTTTATAATCTCTGTGTTATGACTCTCACATGACTCTCCATGTCTGTGCCCCCCCCCCCCTTCTCTCCCTCTCTCTCTCAGTAGAAAGGCTGAGTAGAGTCCACATAACTTTACACCTGGGAAAGATGAGACAGTTTCAGGTACTGAAGTTCCCTCGTTTCTGGAGGACAAGAAAGGACGACGCGCAAAGCACAGAGAGGACTCCTCTCATAGCCAAGGTAAGGACTCCTCTCATAGCCTTCTGAAAGCTCTCTCTGATCAAAGGAAGCACTCGCAATAGGAGAACTGCTGTGGGAAAATCCAGGGTAAATTGTAGCTGTGTACACATGACAAATTAAATCTGGTAAAAACACAGGAATATCCCAGTAACAGTCCTGTCTTGTGCTTCTCTTCTTGTGTTTTATTAATTTGGCTAAAAGACTTTGCTGACTTAACAGGTCTGTACAGCTGTGCAATATATCAGTGCTGCAGCGGAGACTTCTGCCATATACTCACTCAATGTGAGTTCTGTCTCTGAGTCGTGCATTTGAGTCCAGTTCTTAACAAGTTCTGCCATATAATCACTGGCTGGTCCTGTATTGAATCACTCTTTAGTGTTTAATTGTGTCTTTTTTCTCAAATGTCATCACAAATCGAAAGCTCTCTTTTTCACCCCGTCTCGCCCACTCTCTCACTTTCTCTCTCTCTCTCTGTAAAGTGTGTGAAAGAGAATGAATGCTTATGTGTTAAGTGATTTTTTAAAGGTTTTATTAGGGGGCCAAGCAGCGAAGCTGCTGGAACCCTATTGTATTTCTATGTATTATTACACTTTCTTCCGCCGTTTTTTCCAGTTCTGGCATAACCGCCTGGTCGGTTTTTACGAAACTTTGCAGATTGATAGAGGGGTACCCCAAACGGGGAAAACCAAAATTTTATTCTGATTGGCCTCATGGTAGCGCTATAACAGTGAATTGAAATTGCAATCTTTAAACACTCATAACCTTTGAACCGTTACTCCGATTGACACAAAATCAATGTCCACAAATCCGACTCCTCTCTCTGAAGAACTTTGCTATTTGGACCAATAAAGTCCGCCATATTGGATTTTTCACCATTTAGAATTTTTTGAAAAACCTTTAGAATCTTTCTCCTCCTAGACGCATTGACCGATTTTCACAAACTTTTGGAATTTAGAACTTTGGAATCAAACTGACAGAAATTATGTCCCAAACACCATTGACTAAATTTGGTGCCGATTGGCCATATGGTGGCGCTATAGTAGACTTTTGAATTCCAAATAATTAAATATTGATAGGTACTCCTCCTGGAGGACTGGAACTTAATGTCTCACAATCTCTCACAGAATAAATATGCCTTAAGGACCCATTAGACTATCGATGTGGATTTGCCACCATTTTGAATAAATTAAAAATCACCTAAAATCTATCTCCTCTCAGATGCATTGGCCGATTTGCACGATAATTGGAATTCAGCTGAATGCTCTTTAATAAATAAAAAAGTTATTTAAATGAAGTTGCTGCGGTTAAAATTGTGCCCGCAACAAGCCAATGAATTTGCATGTGGGCGTGGCTTTTAATGAAAAAGCTCATAAATCCAATTCAGTTTGATGGAATATGACGAAACTTGGTAGGTTTATTTATAACTGTGTCTTGAGAAAAGCACCAGAGGTTTGGCCTGATTAACCCATAGGGTGGCGCTATAGAGCACAATGATTTTTCATCATTGAAAATTTCACTAAAAATCACTGTTTTAATATAGAGGGACTAAAGAGGGACTAAACCCCTCGGTCCAAACATGAACATGTATGTATCGAACACTGTCATCTTCAATTGGCGACCATTTTGGATTGTGTTGGTTCATTTGCTACTTATCCCACTTTCACCTGGTTGCTAGGAATCAAACTGACAGTTTGACAATTATGTCCCAAACACAATTATGTCCCAAACACAATTATGTCCCAAACACCATTGACCAAATTTGGTGCTGTTTAGCCATATGGTGGCACTATGTCTTTTGAATTCCAAAGAAGTTAATATTGATAGGCCCTCCTCTGTTTGACAGAGCCTACCGACCGGAAATGAATGTCACGCAATCCCCCTTCTCTCACAGAATAAATATGCCTTAAGGATCCATTAGAGCATCAATGTGGATGTACCAACATTTTGAAAGAATTTTAAAAAATCACTTAAAATCTATCTCATCATAGATGCTTTGACCCATTTGCACTAAATGTGTTATCTAGCATCTACAAAGAAAATCAAGGTAGAGTCCGCACACAGGGATTTGAAAAAGAAAACTTATAGTCTATAGTCTTAGAAAATTACAGCAGAAAAAGTGTAAAAAGATCAAGTGACAAGTGCTAAAAAATGAGACCAAACAGTTCCTCAGTGCAAAAAGACAATGCAGCAAACAAACCAAACAAAATCGCCCTCAGAATCTGATGGCTTTGAAATACTAGATGCTGAAGTTTCGGCATTGCCAGGAAAACTCTGGACCTAGAGGTAGGCAACTTAACATTGGAGAGACTTTCCCATCCCTATAATCAATACTGTCTCTTCTGAATTCCTGAATTATTTGCTTCTGTACTTCTAATTGGTATTTCTCAGTGGTGGATATCAATTAATCTAAAAGGTTTTTAAAAGAAACTTAATTGCTTAATGTCTTTTCAACATAAGCAATTTCTCGCTGTATTTTTGTAAGCTCTTTCTGTGTAAATTCAATTATCAGAACGGTCAAGTCCAGTGACTTGGTGAAAGAATCTGTCAGGACTGCGCCGTAGTGTCCCAAGATGTCCAGCAGATGGCGGCAGAGTGCACCTTAGTTGGATTTTTGTGGACTGTGATTTGGACTTGACTCACCTTAAGTGGGTTCACCTGTTTGTCGTTGCTGATTGCCTGCACCTGTATTTAAGGCGTGTTTGTGTTTTGCCTTGCATTCGAGCCTCATGTGTTCTCCCCAAGATATACCTGTACCTGCGTTTGCCTTTGTGGAACCTTTCCTTATTAAATAGTTATTATTTTTGGCTCCTGAACTCAGCGTCCTGTATCTAAACTCAGTACCTTAAGTTTGCTTTGTGACAGCAGGCTCGAATCACCGCAACATGAGTTTAACAGGCGCCGAAGGAGGAGACATCAGCCTGGCCCAAGTGCTCAGGGCTTTGAAGACTCATGGATCCTCAATCCAGCAGATCCAGGCCTGGATATCTCAGCAAATGCAGCAGAACCCCCCGGCTGGCAAGACCCTCCTACAGAAACCCGAGCGGTATGATGGTACCCCAGAAACCTGCCAGGGATTTTTGATGCAGTGTGACCTGTTTTTTATTATGCAACCGGATCAGTTCCCCTCAGAGAAAGCTAAGGTCGCCTTTATGATTTCCCTACTATCTGGCAAAGCTCTAGCGTGGGCTACTGCCCTGTGGGAGGCTACTTCCCCACTTTGTGCTGATGCAGCAGAATTCTCCAAGGCACTACGCCAGGTTTTCAACCATCCTGTGAGTGGCAGAGAAGCAGCACGTCGCATCAGCACGCTCCGCCAAGAAGCCAGAGCCGTTTCTGAATACGCGATAGAATTCCGCACCTTAGCAGCTGAAAGTAAATGGAACAATGAAGCACTTATGACCACTTTTTACAACGGCCTGTCGGAGGCGGTCAAAGATGATTTGGCTAGTCGGGAGTGGGGTGCTACTTTAGATGAGCTCATTACCACCTCTATCTGCCTCGATCAGCGCATACGCGAAAGGAGGCGTGAGCGCAGTTTTCCCAATTCCACACAGCCCCAAGCGCGTTCATCACAGAGCGTGTTAGCACCCGCTGCTCAGCCCTCACAAGCAGAGGTTATGGAGATAGGCAGGAACCGCATTACACCTGCTGAAAGAGAGCGTCGCCGCAGAGAGAGATGCTGCCTTTACTGCGGAGAAGCTGGTCATTACCGGGACCGATGTCCCCAGCTGCCGGGAAACGAAAACGCTCATTAGGAGGAGGGGACAACTTAGTGAGCGGTTTGGTCCAATCTCAGTCCCCCAACCCGGCTAAGCGCCTAACCCTGAGTGCTCAACTCACCTGGACCCCAGAGAACCCTGAGAATGTCCCTATCACTGTGCTGATTGATTCCGGCTCGGAGGAGAATCTGATGGACTCTGCTCTGGCCACACGCCTCGGTCTAC
Source organism: Ilyophis sp. 1 JC-2022 (assembly GCA_022702515.1). Taxonomy (NCBI): domain Eukaryota; kingdom Metazoa; phylum Chordata; class Actinopteri; order Anguilliformes; family Synaphobranchidae; genus Ilyophis; species Ilyophis sp. 1 JC-2022. Next base: position 2,757,949 of record CM040405.1, read on the forward strand.
CGATCATGGCTCTTCCCAATCCTGTGAGAATCCAGGCGTTCGACGGACGACCCCTAGGCTCCGGTAGGATTGACTACGTGACACACCCCTTATTGCTACAGATTGGTTCACATAAGGAGACTATTTCTTTGGCTTTAGTCGAATCCCAACATGACAGGGTAGTGCTAGGGTTTCCCTGGCTTCAGAAGCACAACCCCCTGTTCAATTGGTCCACTGGGGAATTATTGTCATGGAGCCCAGAGTGCATTTCAGCCAAACATGTTACACCGGTGATAGTGTTCCGCTGCCTGTTCATCTCCTGAGCTCACTTCAGTCCCCGCCGAGTATCATGACTTAGCTGAAGTGTTTAGCAAGGCTAGAGCTACAGCACTGCCTCCTCACAGATCTTACGACTGTGCCATTGACCTGTTGCCTAACACTATTCCCCCCCGGGGACGACTGTACCCTCTCTCCATCCCAGAGACTCAGGCCATGGAGGACTACATTAGTGAGTCTCTTACTAATGGGCTCATTAGGCCTTCGACTTCCCCAGTATCAGCAGGATTCTTTTTTGTACCCAAGAAAGATGGCGGTCTACGACCGTGCATAGACTACCGAACACTGAACAACATCACAGTGAAAAACAAATATCCGTTGCCACTCATGTCGTCTGCCTTTGATCTTCTTGGAGGGGCTACAGTATTCACTAAGCTAGACCTGCGGAATGCATACCATTTGGTTCGCATCAGAGAGAATGATGAGTGGAAGACTGCATTTAGCACCCATAGTGGACACTATGAATACTTTGTGATGCCATTTGGTCTGTCTAATGCACCCGCTGTATTCCAGGCCTTTGTAAACGACGTGCTCAGAGACTTCCTCAATCGCAGTGTGTTTGTCTACCTTGATGATGTGCTCATTTTTTCCAAGTCCCTTACAGAACATCGTCAGCACGTCCGGCAGGTTCTACAGCGGTTACTGGACAACCAGCTGTTCATCAAACTGGAGAAGTGTGAGTTTCACGTTACGCGCACCTCCTTTTTGGGGTATGTCGTCTCCCCGGATGGTGTGATCATGGACAAGTCCAGGGTGCAGGCAGTACAGGACTGGCCGGTTCCAACCATTCTCAAACAGGTACAGCGTTTTGTGGGGTTTGCCAACTTTTATCGTCGCTTCATTCGTGGTTTCAGCTCCATTGTAGCACCCATCACAGCAGTGACCCGTGGAGCCCCGACCAAACTCAGATGGACCCCGGAGGCACAAGCGGCATTCGAGCACCTCAAGGCTCGGTTTACATCGGCTCCCCTGCTGAGGCATCCCGACCCTACCCTACCGTTTGTATTGGAGGTGGACGCGTCCAGTTCTGGAGTTGGAGCTGTGCTTTCCCAGAAAACAGGTATGGACAATAAGACTCACCCGTGTGCCTTTTTCTCCCGCAAGCTCAGTGACGCGGAGAGGAACTATGACGCCGGTGACAGGGAGCTGTTGGCCATCCTACGGGGGCTTGAAGAATGGAGACACTGGTTGGAAGGAGCACGCCACCCATTCACGGTCATCACGGATCATAAAAACCTCCAGTACATCCGTGAAGCCAAACGCCTGAACCCCCGACAAGCCAGGTGGGCTCTGTTTTTCATCCGATTCAGGTTTGTCATCACGTTTCGCCCCGGAACCAAGAACGCCAAGGCTGATGCCTTATCGCGCCAGTATGACACTGATGTTACTGACCCAGTCCCGGAGCGCATCATTCCCCCCAGCTGTGTGGTGGGACAGGTGACGCTCGCCCTGGAGGACGCCGTCCTGCGTGCGCAAGAGGAGGACCCGGGTCCTGGTGGGGTACCCCAGGGCTGTCTGTATGTCCCACTCAACGCCCGCTCTGATGTTCTGCAATGGGGGCATGGCTCACCAGTGACGGGACATCCTGGGACTGCCCGCACGATGGAGCTCGTTAGCCGCCGCTTTTGGTGGCCGCGCATGAGAAGTGACATTGAGGAGTATGTCCACGCGTGTACTATCTGTGCTACACAGAAGTCGGGAAACCAAGCCCCGGCAGGCCTGCTTCACCCCCTGCCGGTTCCATATCGACCATGGTCCCACATCTCGATGGACTTCATCACGGGCCTGCCACCTTCTGACGGTAACACTGTGATTTTTGTAATCGTGGACCGATTTTCTAAAGCTGCCCACTTTGTCCCTTTACCTAAGCTGCCTTCTGCGAAGGAAACCGCCGATGTGGTGGTCCGGGAGGTGGTGCGTTACCATGGCATCCCAAGTGACATTGTCTCTGATAGAGGCCCCCAATTCATGTCCAAGTATTGGAGTGCATTTTGGTCCTTGTATGAAACTTCTGTCAGTCTTTCATCAGGCTATCATCCCGAGAGTAATGGACAGACGGAACGTGTGGACCAGGAGCTGAAGAAATACTTACGCTGCATGGTCTCATCCAATCCGGGTGCCTGGAGTCGTAAGCTGGTGTGGGCTGAGATCGCCCACAACCAACTGAGTGGGTCCTCCACCGGTATGTCCCCCTTTGAGGTTCAGTATGGATATGTTCCGCCATTTTTTCCCTCTCAACAATCCGAGTCAGCGGTCCCCTCTGCTGATGCTGCTGTGGCCAGGTGCCGCCAGGCCTGGAAGAAGGCCCGTGCAGCGCTTACACGCACCACCGAACGCCATCGGATCCAGGCCAATCGCAGGAGAAGGCGCACCCTGACGTTCCGCCCTGGACAGAAAGTGTGGCTCTCCACCAAGAACCTGCCTCTGCGCACAGACTCCAAATTCACTCCCCGGTTCATCGGTCCATTTCCTGTGGAGAGGAGGATTAACCCGGTGGCTTACAGACTCAGGCTTCCTAGGACTCTCCGGTGTTTCATGTCTCTTTACTAAAACCTCTCTTCTCCTCGCCCTTGTCCAGGCCTGCCCCGCTGCCGCCCCCTCCGCGGGTCGTCGCTGGTGGTCCGGTCTACACCGTCCGGAGGCTGCTGGATTCCCGGCGGAGGGGGCGGGGCCACCAGTACCTGGTAGACTGGGAGGGCTACGGCCCGGAGGAGCGCTCGTGGGTGCCCTCCCGGCACATCTTGGATCCTGACCTCATCCGCGCCTTCCACCGCACCCACCCTCTCGAGCCTGGCCCACCTGGAGGTGGTCGTCGGGAGGGGGGCACTGTCAGGACTGCGCCGTAGTGTCCCAAGATGTCCAGCAGATGGCGGCAGAGTGCACCTTAGTTGGATTTTTGTGGACTGTGATTTGGACTTGACTCACCTTAAGTGGGTTCACCTGTTTGTCGTTGCTGATTGCCTGCACCTGTATTTAAGGCGTGTTTGTGTTTTGCCTTGCATTCGCGCCTCATGTGTTCTCCCCAAGATATACCTGTACCTGCGTTTGCCTTTGTGGAACCTTTCCTTATTAAATAGTTATTATTTTTGGCTCCTGAACTCAGCGTCCTGTATCTAAACTCAGTACCTTAAGTTTGCTTTGTGACAGAATCAGCATTATTATGACCGAAAGTGGGAATCTTTTGTCTGCGCAGTCCTCTGGGTATACGTTTGGACCGCACATACTTACTGAGTGTGGCCCCATGTAGAATACGTTTGGACCGCACATACTTACTGAGTGTGGCCCCATGTAGATGGAATCTCTTCTTCTGCTGGAAAGATCATCACTGGATTCACTGGATTCACTGGGGAGTCACTATGTTAGGCACCACGATTGCTTCAGTTTCCTGTTCAGTAAAAGTGTGAGTCTGTGCACGCACTTCTGCACGCACTTCTGCACGCACTTCTGTCAAGCTCCTAATATCAGCAAAAGTGGACATGTTGTACCACAAGAAAAAGTGGCGTTGCTGGCGAGAGTCGCGACATTAATTAAAATGTTCAAAAAAGCTACTTAACCCAGGTGCGTAGGTCTGTAAACAATTCAAATAAAAACAAGGTAGAGTCCGCACACTGGGATTTGAAAAAAAGACTTGAAAGTCAGTATTTAAATAGTAGCAGCAAAAATGCTAAAAGATAAAGTGACAAGTGCCAATATCTAAAAGACAAAGTAATATAAAGAGTATTTAATTACAACCCCAATTCCAAAAAAGTTGCGACAGCATGTAAAATGCCCATAAAAGCAGAAAGCAGTGATTTGTAAATTCTCTTTTACAAATATTTAATTGAAAACAGTACAAAAAATATATATTTATTGTTTTACCTTATCAACATTATAGATTTTTTGAATATATGCTAATTCTGAATTTGATGCCTACAACACGTTCCAGAAACGTTGAGACAGAGGCAAAAATTTTTTTACTGGGAAGCTCTGTTTGCCATTCCACAGGTAAACAGGTGATGCTATCATGACTGGATATAAAAGACTATCAAAAAACATGATATCTTATTTTCAGGTACTCTCAGAAGCGATATTATAACCTCTCTGCATTTGAATAGATCTCTATGGGAATTGGGGGGGTGGGACTAGATTTAGCTGTAAACAGGTAAACAGGTGATGCTATCATGACAGGGTATACAAACACCTGTTTGGAACGCACCACAGGTAAACAGGTGATGCTATTATGACTGGGTATAAAAACACCTGTTTGGAATGCACCACAGGTAAACAGGCGATGCTATCATGACTGGGTATAAAAACACCTGTTTGGAACGCACCACAGGTAAACAGGTGATGCTATCATGACAGGGTATACAAACACCTGTTTGGAAAGCACCACAGGTAAACAGGTGATGCTATTATGACTGGGTATAAAAACACCTGTTTGGAACGCACCACAGGTAAACAGGCGATGCTATCATGACTGGGTATAAAAACACCTGTTTGGAACGCACCACAGGTAAACAGGTGATGCTATCATGACTGGGTATAAAAACACCTGTTTGGAACGCACCACAGGTAAACAGGTGATGCTATCATGACTGGGTATAAAAACACCTGTTTGGAACGCACCACAGGTAAACAGGTGATGCTATCATGACAGGGTATACAAACACCTGTTTGGAACGCACCACAGGTAAACAGGTGATGCTATCATGACAGGGTATACAAACACCTGTTTGGAACGCACCACAGGTAAACAGGTGATGCTATCATGACAGGGTATACAAAGATATCAAAAGACTCTTGATATCTTATTTTCAGCAATACTATAACCTCTCTGCATTTGAATGAATCTCTATGGGAATTGCGGGGTGAGACTAGATTAAGCTGTAAATTACACTGGAACTGGGTATAAAAACACCTGTTTGGAATGCACCACAGGTAAACAGGCGATGCTATCATGACTGGGTATAAAAACACCTGTTTGGAACGCACCACAGGTAAACAGGTGATGCTATCATGACAGGGTATACAAACACCTGTTTGGAAAGCACCACAGGTAAACAGGTGATGCTATTATGACTGGGTATAAAAACACCTGTTTGGAACGCACCACAGGTAAACAGGCGATGCTATCATGACTGGGTATAAAAACACCTGTTTGGAACGCACCACAGGTAAACAGGTGATGCTATCATGACTGGGTATAAAAACACCTGTTTGGAACGCACCACAGGTAAACAGGTGATGCTATCATGACTGGGTATAAAAACACCTGTTTGGAACGCACCACAGGTAAACAGGTGATGCTATCATGACAGGGTATACAAACACCTGTTTGGAACGCACCACAGGTAAACAGGTGATGCTATCATGACAGGGTATACAAACACCTGTTTGGAACGCACCACAGGTAAACAGGTGATGCTATCATGACAGGGTATACAAAGATATCAAAAGACTCTTGATATCTTATTTTCAGCAATACTATAACCTCTCTGCATTTGAATGAATCTCTATGGGAATTGTGGGGTGAGACTAGATTAAGCTGTAAATTACACTGGAACAGTATGGAATCCAGTTTAATAGGAAAATGAGTCAGGAGAAACAACCTTTAAAGTGAGCCGTCCATATCTACTGCATATCTGGTGATGGTTTGAGGCTCGTTTGATACCTCAGACTCTTGAGAACCTAGAACCATTTAGCCAGCCATGTGTTCCATACTGTTCCAGTGTAATTTACAGCTTAATCTAGTCTCACCCCGCAATTCCCATAGAGATTCATTCAAATGCAGAGAGGTTATAGTATTGCTGAAAATAAGATATCAAGAGTCTTTTGATATCTTTGTATACCCTGTCATGATAGCATCACCTGTTTACCTGTGGTGCGTTCCAAACAGGTGTTTGTATACCCTGTCATGATAGCATCACCTGTTTACCTGTGGTGCGTTCCAAACAGGTGTTTGTATACCCTGTCATGATAGCATCACCTGTTTACCTGTGGTGCGTTCCAAACAGGTGTTTTTATACCCAGTCATGATAGCATCACCTGTTTACCTGTGGTGCGTTCCAAACAGGTGTTTTTATACCCAGTCATGATAGCATCACCTGTTTACCTGTGGTGCGTTCCAAACAGGTGTTTTTATACCCAGTCATGATAGCATCGCCTGTTTACCTGTGGTGCGTTCCAAACAGGTGTTTTTATACCCAGTCATAATAGCATCACCTGTTTACCTGTGGTGCTTTCCAAACAGGTGTTTGTATACCCTGTCATGATAGCATCACCTGTTTACCTGTGGTGCGTTCCAAACAGGTGTTTTTATACCCAGTCATGATAGCATCGCCTGTTTACCTGTGGTGCATTCCAAACAGGTGTTTTTATACCCAGTCATAATAGCATCACCTGTTTACCTGTGGTGCGTTCCAAACAGGTGTTTGTATACCCTGTCATGATAGCATCACCTGTTTACCTGTGGTGCGTTCCAAACAGGTGTTTGTATACCCTGTCATGATAGCATCACCTGTTTACCTGTGGTGCGTTCCAAACAGGTGTTTTTATACCCAGTCATGATAGCATCACCTGTTTACCTGTGGTGCGTTCCAAACAGGTGTTTTTATACCCAGTCATGATAGCATCACCTGTTTACCTGTGGTGCGTTCCAAACAGGTGTTTTTATACCCAGTCATAATAGCATCACCTGTTTACCTGTGGAATACCTGTTTACCTGTGGGATACCTGTTTACCTGTGGGATACCTGTTTACCTGTGGTGCGTTCCAAACAGGTGTTTTTTTAACTTTCCAGTCTTTTTTTTTGCCTCTGTCTCAACTTTTTTGGAACGTGTTGCAGGCATCAAATTCGTAAATAGCGTATATTTACAAAAATCAATAAAGTTGATAAGGTAAAACCTTAAATATCTTTTCTTTGTACTGTTTTCAATTAAATATATGTAAAAGAGAATTTAAAAATCATTGCTTTCTGCTGTTATGTGCATTTTACATACTGTCCCAACGTTTTTGGAATTGGGGTTGTACATTTTTTGAATATTTTAAATGCTTCTGTTAACAAAGAAATTTTAAATATTAAAAATTTAAAGGGTAAGTACACCCTATATCACTTTTCTTCCGCTGTAAATGTGTTTGTATGCCTACCTTACAATGGAACCTATTCATCCATTCTGTTATTTCAACAATTTTGAAATAATATTGTATATCATAAGAAACTGGTAGAAAAGCGTTTTTGTGCTGCCCTCTCTTTCTGCTCCACACTGCCCCCGCCCCAATCGTGATGTCAGAGTACCTCTTTGGAGGTACCTCTACGTGGATAATTGTTGTCGCCCACAACGGAAAGAGCCGGCACCTGATTGATTAGATCCACTACGTTACTTTCGTTTCGGCTCCACAGAACAACGTGGCGTCCTGTTTATAAACTCTCTTATTCCACCTAAATAATCCACTAAAATATGTTTCTGAAATTATTTGAGGTGAGAAATAGGCCATGCAGCTGCTGAATCTTGATTCATATTTGATCTGCCGTTTCGTACAAACTATGCAAACTGCATAGTTACAGCAGGGTGGGGTGGGGGTGGGGGTGGGGGTGCAAGAAAGAGGGAAAAAAAGGAAAAAAGAAAGGGGGGGGGGGGGGGGGGGGGGGGGAGGGGGTGGGGAGTAGGCAAAAAACACAAAACAAATACCAAGTCTATAGGAGGCAAGGTATATGGTCTGGGGGGGAAAAAAGACCCCATGTATCCGAAAGCGGGTGAATGCATGTATGTGTGTGCAAGTGTGTATATCTGTAAGTAGTCCGTGTTTATGTATGCGTAAGACTGAAGGTTACATTCTGGCACTCAGCAATTTTGATAACTCAAGTCCGTAGAATCTTTTCACGAAGCACAGCAAGTTGATATGGAGGCCACCTCGATGTAAATAGTTCGTAGGTCTTTTCACGATAACACAGCAGGTTGCTATGGAGAAATCCTTGGATTGCCCTGTCCAAAAGTAAACAACAGGAGTCCATAAGATAGGTGCGTAGGAACGCCTCTTTGCATGTGCGTCTTCGGGGGGAGATTTCTGCAGGCGGCCTTGGCGGCCGGACCAGCGATGGGGTTCCGAAAAAAAGATTAGATGTTTGGGTTATAGCGAGGAAAACAGCATTCCAATTCGTTACTCCTCTATGCTCACTAGGTCTCTCAATTTGATCAATTCTTGACGCAAAGCAGTGATTTCATCCAAAATGTTAACCATCTTGCGATTTAGATCACATATCGCAACAGTCTGAGTACTCACTGCTCTGCCCACCTTGTTAATCATCATGGGCAGCCTTTGGCCTTCTTGAATAGCTCCCATCTTTCTAATTTTCCGATAGACCAGGGCAACGCTCAGTCCGAGAAGCAATTGTCCTGCCATCATAAATCCAAATATGAAGACATCCTCCACGTCTTCCACTGAGAGAACCGCCAGGCAAAGAACCCGCCAGTTCTCCCACGCATCCATTGTGTAGCCCACAGCGAAAGTCCCGTCAGGGCAAACAGGTTCCCCCGAGCCCGTGCTTCTTGTTGAAATAATTTTGTCAGTTGCGTTGAGAGACCAGCTTATCAATTCCATAGTTTTGTATTTGTATTTTCAAAGATACCGTGCAAAGAATGGTTCCGTAGCAGGTGGGAGAGTAGAGGAGAGTAGAGGAGAGAGAGAATATGCGACCGCCTCCGTCAAAAGCCAAGCAGATTTTCAAGTCTTTTTTTCAAATCCCTGTGTGCGGACTCTACCTTGTTTTTGTTTGAACTGTTTACAGACCTACGCACCTGGGTAAAGTTGCTTTTTTGGACATTTAAATTAAAGGTGAGACTCTACTATTGCTCTTATTTATCTAGCATCTACTCAGAAATATCTAAAAAAATTATATAAAGTAATTTGCTACATTCAGAATTATGCCCGCAGCAAGCCAATTAATTTGCATGTGGGTGTGGCTTTTTAATAAAAAGCGAATAAATCCAAAAGTTTGATAAAATGTTATAAAACTTAGTATGTCCGTTCATAACTCAATCCTGAGACAGCCCCAGAGTTTTAGCCTGATTTACCAACAGTGTGGCGCTTTCGAGCTCAAGAATTAGTTTCACTTTTATATATAGTTTTGAAACTTGCTGCAGTGACAATACCCCTCAGTCTGTATATAGCCGTGTATGTTTCAATCACCGCCATCTTGAATTGGGGACCATTTTGGATTTTGTTGGTTCATATGCTACTTTTCCCACGTTCATCTGGTTTAAACTGGGCACAGTGAAGGAAGGTCGGGTCCAAGCATAACTGACTGAATTTGCTGCTGATTCACCCTATCCTGGTGCGACAGCAGTCTTTAGAATTAGATATTGATACATTTTGCTGCGTTTGACTCAGGGACCTGAACTCAATGTCAAAAGATCCCGCTTTGCACAGACAATAAACATGGCTTAAGGATTCATTAGCCTGCCATTATGGATTTGCCTCTATTTTGAGTAACTTACAAAACAGTTCAAATCTATCTGCTGCAAAATGCTATGACCAATTTGCCATTTATCATCTACTCAAAATTAAATAATTTTTAAAGAGTTTACTAAAAATCACTTTTTTGTTGACATTTGATTCTAACTCGGCTGACTAAGATATTCATTATGAACATGCACATGTATGTTCTTGCATTCGCGTATGTATTTGTCGCTTTGTGCGCTTGGCCCCCTTAATTGCTGCTTGCAGCTATATTTTAAATGAGTTTTTTTCTGTTTCGTTTTGGTTTCTGGTTTTGGGTCTGATTGTATGGGGATTGGTTTTCTGTTTGTTTTATTTCACTGGGTTTTGGGATGTTTGTGTGGGTGGGTTATAATGTGTGTGCTACGTAAATAGAATTTTACATTAATGGCCTTTGTTTAATGTTATATTGAATAAAGCATTTTTTAAAAGTCAAAAAAGTTTAAAAGTCTCTCTCTCTATCTTTCTCTCACTTTCTCTTTCTCTCTGATCACCATTTCTTCCACTCTCTCACTCTATTTTTATTTATCTCTCCCACTTTCTCTCTTTCTCTCTCTGAAGGGAAATGTTGATACTCAGACAGCTGTACTTGGTTCCACTAATGGTGAAGAGGTGCATGATGGGAAGGTGTGGCAGGATGAACCTGAGGAGTTGCAGGGAGCCTGGGGAACATCCTGGTCATGTGACTTCCTGCTGAAGCCCCTCCTCTTCCTGAGCAACCTGCTGTTCAGTGTTGTGGGGCTGGTGGCCCTGCTGCTGGGGCTCTGGGGGCTGGTGGAGAAGGAGTCCTTAGCCAAGGAGAGGATCGGCTACCTCGGGACGGACCCCATGCTGCTGTTCGTGTGCCTGGGGCTGGGTCTGACGATGCTCTGCCTCTCGGGGTGCGTGGGCACGCTGCGAGAGAATGCCTGCCTGCTCCGGGCCTTCAGCGCCGCCCTGCTGGCCCTCCTGACCATACAGGTGCTGCTCGCCATCCTGGCTTACTCCCTCCACGGGGAGATAGAGGGCTACCTGCGTTCCGCCATGCTGCTGGCCATGGCCCGTTACCAGGACGACCTGGATCTGCGGTTCATCACTGACGAGCTTCAGACTGGCCTGCAGTGCTGTGGAGTGGACAGCTACCAGGACTGGGATATGAATATGTGAGTGTGTGCTAATAATAACATAACGCTAGCATAAACCAGGACTGGGATATGAGCATGTGAGTGTGTGCTAATAATAGCATAATGCTAGCATAAACCAGGACTGGGATATGAGCATGTGAGTGTGTGCTAATAATAGCATAATGCTAGCATAAACCAGGACTGGGATATGAGCATGTGAGTGTGTGCTAATAATAGCATAATGCTAGCATAAACCAGGACTGGGATATGAGCATGTGAGTGTGTGCTAATAATAGCATAATGCTAGCATAAACCAGGACTGGGATATGAGCGTGTGAGTGTGTGCTAATAATAGCATAATGCTAGCATAAACCAGGACTGGGATATGAGCATGTGAGTGTGTGCTAATAATAGCATAATGCTAGCATAAACCAGGACTGGGATATGAGCATGTGAGTGTGTGCTAATAATAGCATAATGCTAGCATAAACCAGGACTGGGATATGAGCATGTGAGTGTGTGCTAATAATAGCATAATGCTAGCATAAACCAGGACTGGGATATGAGCATGTGAGTGTGTGCTAATAATAGCATAATGCTAGCATAAACCAGGACTGGGATATGAGCGTGTGAGTGTGTGCTAATAATAGCATAATGCTAGCATAAACCAGGACTGGGATATGAGCATGTGAGTGTGTGCTAATAATAGCATAATGCTAGCATAAACCAGGACTGGGATATGAGCATGTGAGTGTGTGCTAATAATAGCATAATGCTAGCATAAACCAGGACTGGGATATGAGCATGTGAGTGTGTGCTAATAATAGCATAATGCTAGCATAAACCAGGACTGGGATATGAGCATGTGAGTGTGTGCTAATAATAGCATAATGCTAGCATAAACCAGGACTGGGATATGAGCATGTGAGTGTGTGCTAATAATAGCATAATGCTAGCATAAACCAGGACTGGGATATGAGCGTGTGAGTGTGTGCTAATAATAGCATAATGCTAGCATAAACCAGGACTGGGATATGAGCATGTGAGTGTGTGCTAATAATAGCATAATGCTAGCATAAACCAGGACTGGGATATGAGCATGTGAGTGTGTGCTAATAATAGCATAATGCTAGCATAAACCAGGACTGGGATATGAGCGTGTGAGTGTGTGCTAATAATAGCATAATGCTAGCATAAACCAGGACTGGGATATGAGCATGTGAGTGTGTGCTAATAATAGCATAATGCTAGCATAAACCAGGACTGGGATATGAGCATGTGAGTGTGTGCTAATAATAGCATAATGCTAGCATAAACCAGGACTGGGATATGAGCGTGTGAGTGTGTGCTAATAATAGCATAATGCTAGCATAAACCAGGACTGGGATATGAGCATGTGAGTGTGTGCTAATAATAGCATAATGCTAGCATAAACCAGGACTGGGATATGAGCATGTGAGTGTGTGCTAATAATAGCATAATGCTAGCATAAACCAGGACTGGGATATGAGCGTGTGAGTGTGTGCTAATAATAGCATAATGCTAGCATAAACCAGGACTGGGATATGAGCATGTGAGTGTGTGCTAATAATAGCATAATGCTAGCATAAACCAGGACTGGGATATGAGCGTGTGAGTGTGTGCTAATAATAGCATAATGCTAGCATAAACCAGGACTGGGATATGAGCGTGTGAGTGTGTGCTAATAATAGCATAATGCTAGCATAAACCAGGACTGGGATATGAGCATGTGAGTGTGTGCTAATAATAGCATAATGCTAGCATAAATGATGCAGTCTTGTAGGAAAAGGCAGTGAATGATCAGTGCTTTTATCACTAATGACTCCGATGGCAGCACTGTGAAGAGACTCTCAATGCCACTAACTGCCACTTCATATCCCTCAACTGCCTAAATAAACCACATGCAGGTTTGTGTTCGCTGTATGTAACATGCTGTAGGTGAAGGTGTGTATATTTATTGGATTTCACAGGGGAAGGTGTGGGGTTTGTGTGGATATCACAGGTAAACGTGAATGTGTTTATATTGGATATTCCAGGTAAAGGTGGATAGTTTACTTGGTGCGCCTCTTTTCCCTCCCAGGTATTTTAATTGCTCAGGGCCTGGGGTGCAGGCCTGTGGGGTACCTCCATCTTGCTGTGTGGACCCCCTGGAGAACGGGACGGTGTGGAACTCGCAGTGCGGAGTGGGAGCACGGCGACTAGATGAGTTCTCGGCACAGGCGGTTGTGTTCCTTGGGGGGTGTCTGGGGGGAATCTCCCGCTGGGTGGAGCGGAACTCGGGCTCCATGGTGACGGTTGGCGTGGTCCTGCTTGTTGTGCAGGTGTTGGGTGTGTTCATCTCCACACGCCTGCTGGAGCACATTCAGAGGAGCAAGTCCCAGCCCTGACCCCGCCCACATCAGCACGGACCCCGCCCACAACCGCACTGACCCTGCCTGCAACCGCACTGACCCCGCCTGCAACGGCACTGACCCCGCCCACATCAGCACGAACCCGCCCACAACCGCACTGACCCCGCCCACATCAGCACTGACCCCGCCCACAACCGCACAGACCCCGCCCGCATGAATACTGACCACGCCCAAATTCGTACTGAACACACCCACAACCGCACTGACCCTGCCTGCAACCGCACTGACCCCGCCCATATCAGCCCTGACTCTACCTACAGCGTTACTAGTCCCGCCCACCCACACACATTCACAAACACTTGTGGCCGCGACCGAATACAATCCCTACACCCCTTTGAGGGCGTGTAATTGAGTCAACTTTGGCAAAAAACTTTTGAGTGGGTGACTTTCTCACAAATGGGGGCGCTTAAAATACCAGGAGGAGCTCCTTATTTCCGGGGTTTTGTTGAGGGGATTCAGGAGCACTCATCCGACAACTTTGGGAAGTAAAAACTAAAACTTGTAGTCCAAGAACAGGACATATTACAAACTGCTCTTTTTATTTTTGTTAATTCTATATTAATTCATAATCTACACTTTGGCACCATCGTCATATGTAAACTGATTGATATTCTCACAAAAAACGACCTACTTCCTCACTAGTTTGGAAAGTTTTGCGGGAATTCTTTCGCACACTGCTTGCAAGTCATTCAGTACATAATGTACAGAGCAAGTCATTCAGTACATAATGAACAGAGCAAGTCATTCAGTACATAATGTACAGAGCAAGTCATTCAGTACATAATGTACAGAGCAAGTCATTCAATATATAATGTACAGAGCAAGTCATTCAATACATAATGTACAGAGCAAGTCATTCAGTACATAATGTACAGAGCAAGTCATTCAGTACATAATGTACAGAGCAAGTCATTCAATATATAATGTACAGAGCAAGTCATTCAATACATAATGTACAGAGCAAGTCATTCAGTACATAATGTACAGAGCAAGTCATTCAGTACATAATGAACAGAGCAAGTCATTCAGTACATAATGTACAGAGCAAGTCATTCAGTACATAATGTACAGAGCAAGTCATTCAGTACATAATGTACAGAGCAAGTCATTCAATATATAATGTACAGAGCAAGTCATTCAATACATAATGTACAGAGCAAGTCATTCAGTACATAATGTACAGAGCAAGTCATTCAGTACATAATGTACAGAGCAAGTCATTCAGTACATAATGTACAGAGCAAGTCATTCAGTACATAATGTACAGAGCAAGTCATTCAGTACACAATGAACAGAGCAAGTCATTCAGTACACAATGAACAGAGCCAGTCATTCAGTACATAATGTACAGAGCAAGTCATTCAGTACATAATGTACAGAGCAAGTCATTCAGTACATAATGTACAGAGCAAGTCATTCAATATATAATGTACAGAGCAAGTCATTCAATACATAATGTACAGAGCAAGTCATTCAGTACATAATGTACAGAGCAAGTCATTCAGTACATAATGTACAGAGCAAGTCATTCAGTACATAATGTACAGAGCAAGTCATTCAGTACATAATGTACAGAGCAAGTAATTCAGTACATAATGTACAGAGCAAGTAATTCAGTACATAATGTACAGAGCAAGTCATTCAGTACATAATGTACAGAGCAAGTCATTCAGTACACAATGAACAGAGCCAGTCATTCAGTACATAATGTACAGAGCAAGTCATTCAGTATATAATGAATAAAGCAAGTCATTCAGTACATAATGAACAGAGCAGGTCATTCAGTACATAATATACAGAGCAAGTCATTCAGTACATAATGTACAGAGCAAGTCATTCAGTACATAATGTACAGAGCAAGTCATTCAGTACATAATGAACAGAGCAAGTCATTCAGTACATAATGTACAGAGCAAGTCATTCAGTACATAATGTACAGAGCAAGTCATTCAGTACATAATGTACAGAGCAAGTCATTCAGTACATAATGAACAGAGCAAGTCATTCAGTACATAATGTACAGAGCAAGTCATTCAGTACATAATGTACAGAGCAAGTCATTCAGTACATAATGAACAGAGCAAGTCATTCAGTACACAATGAACAGAGCAAGTCATATTTTCCTCTTTAAAATGTCTCGCAATGAGATAATTTATATAATTTATTTTCACCAAACTTTTGTGTTCACTAATCCAGAAGTGTAATTGTTTTTCCAATGGATTGTAAATTGTATGAAGAACATGTGATATTCTCCCTAATTTGATATTTGTTGGTGTTGTTTGAAAGTTCATTTTTTTATTCCGTTTTCACACGGTGCACAATTGCGGCATGAAGAGAAACCACTAGGTTGGATTACACGCAGTTAACAGAGGTGGATTCGTATCGGTCTTCACAAGGTCATTTTTAAGGTTTCACCCACTAAAGCAGTGGTTCTTAACCTTATTGGAGGTACTGAACCCTGCAAGCTTCATCAGTGCATTCACCGAACCCTTCCGACAAAAACGGCCCGACATTGCTAGTGTGAACCGTATACTGTGTGTGTCTTGACCCCTGCCGAACCCCTGAGACTGGCTCAACGAACCCCTGGGGTTCGATCGAACCCAGGTTAAGAACCACTGCACTAAAGTAAGTGAATATAGGGGGTGTTTGAAAAGGTTCTTCCAATGGGGTCAGGGGTCAGGGGTCAGCCAGTGTTTGCTGATAAATGCTCTGACCTCTATGGGTGTTGAATGTCTTTACTAATGTGCTTAAGAGACACTTTTTAGGGACCCTCTTTTACGGAACAACATATACATTTTGCATACCTCCATATCAAAGTGTCCAGTACAACTACAAATCTTTCAGCTTTTGTGCTTTCTATATAATGAAGTGTGTAGTTTTACAGTTTTTATAAAAACATATGTGTCCAGAAAATGTATTTTGGTTCAGCTGAACTCTAAGTTAAACTTTATGGACAGGACTAAGTTATTGATATAGTCAACAAATTACTTCAATTCATCTCCATGCCCCTCAAAAATTATGTGTATGTCATCAATGCAGCTGCCCGGCTTGTGTTCAACCTCCCGAAATTTTCACGTCACCCCCCTGTTGAGGTCACTCCACTGGCTGCCAGTTGCAGCCAGGATCAGGTTCAAAGTTCTGACCCTGGCCTACACTGCAGCCAATAGGACAGGCCCTGTCTACCTGCAGGACTTGATCCAGAACTATGTTCCTGCTCGACCGCTTCGCTCATCTACTGCAGGGCGACTTGCACTTCCCCCCCTCTGTGTAAATGGCACTCGCTCGTCCCGACTGCGGAGCTTTTCCACCCTAGCTCCCCAGTGGTGGAACGAACTTCCCATTCCCCTACGTTCCATGCCAACCCTGCCTACTTTCCGTCGTGGCCTGAAAACGCACCTTTTCAGACTCCACCTGGACTAATACTTATCTAGGACCTCATGGTTTGTGTTCTTGTTGAACTGTGTACTCAAGGTAGTCAAGTTTATAATATTTAGAATAGAATTGTATTAGAGCTGATTTACCCAGTTCACTGTGAACTGCACTGTGTTCATTACTAGGGATAGCTGCTACTGTATGGGAAGAATGTGCTTTCTTATCTGTTCTGTAGTTACTTCAATGACCTTTCTGTATGCACTTACTGTACGTCGCTTTGGATAAAAGCGTCTGCTAAATGAATGTAATGTAATGTAATGTAATCAATAAATTGTCCGTAAAACATCTATTTTCTACAAATGGGTTATTGGTGAAAGTACTCTGTGTTCTAAATACCCTATAAAATATTATTAGATAATACACCCAGACAGGAGACACGTTTTTCATTTTTTTATTGTTTCCATTTTTCAAGCTTTATTCTGATGTGATCCTGTGTAGGTGTGATGGTTTAGGTTCTGGAGTTTACGGGACACACTCTCACTGCTGTACCCTGCTGTACCCATATACCCTCAACCCCCTGCTTCAGCTGACCAATGACAAGGCCAGGTTTCCAAACTGTTCCACCCTGCTGTACCCATATACCCTCAACCCCCTGCTTCAGCTGACCAATGACAAGGCCAGGTTTCCAAACCAAACTCATCTCAGATTTGTGCTCATTAGAATATGAGAGAAGAGCAGCAATGAAAAGTCAAAAAAAGACGAGAGAGTTATAATATAATATAATATAATATAATTATATTAATAACATATATAGTTAGTTATATATATATTATATATATATTATAGTTATAATATAGCTCATATATATATGTGTGTGTATATACAGTAAGTATGTGTGTATAGGTATGTGTGTATATATCTGTGTGTTTGTGTGTGTGTTATAATACAGCTCATATATATATGTGTGTGTATATACAGTAAGTATGTGTGTATAGGTATGTGTGTATATATCTGTGTGTTTGTGTGTGTGTTATAATACAGCTCATATATATATGTGCGTGTATATACAGTAAGTATGTGTGTATAGGTATGTGTGTATATATCTGTGTGTTTGTGTGTGTGTGTATATACAGTAAGTATGTGTGTATAGGTATGTGTGTATATATCTGTGTGTTTGTGTGTGTGTGTACGTATATGCATATTTGTATATTATCTACGTAGATTATGCTAAACTGTGGTAGGATTGGGAATATTTCTGTCCCTGCTTGGATGTGGTTCGTTTACATAATAGTTTCCTGCTTCAGGAAAGCAGTGAAAAACTAAACCAAATGAAAATCCATGAGTCGCGTAAATAAATGATACAAACGAAGCTAACAAAGGGAACACTTTTAATGAAAGCCTCCAGAGACAAAGAGAAAACACCCAAGAGGAAGATTACATGAGGAAATTTACATGGGCTTCAAAAACAAGTTCTACCACTGTACGGACTGAGGGGTGAGACTGGAGACGGACATGAACAGAGAAACAGAGCGAGAGGGAGAGACAGTGTGTGTGTATGTAAGAAAAACATAGAGAGAG
The DNA here is from genome assembly GCA_022702515.1 of Ilyophis sp. 1 JC-2022. Lineage (NCBI taxonomy): Eukaryota > Metazoa > Chordata > Actinopteri > Anguilliformes > Synaphobranchidae > Ilyophis > Ilyophis sp. 1 JC-2022. Next base: position 2,776,226 of record CM040405.1, read on the forward strand.
AGACAGAGAGAGAGACAGAGACAGAGACAGAGACAGAGACAGAGACAGAGACAGAGAGAGAGAGAGAGAGAGAGAGAGAGAGAGAGAGAGAGACCGTGTGTTTCTGAGAGAGACAGAGAGAGAAAGAGAGAGAAAAACAGTGTGTGTGTGTGTGAGAGAGAGAGAGAGAGACACACAGAGAGAAACAGTGTGTATGTCTGAGAGAGAGAGAAAGAGGAAGAGAGAGTGTGTGATATAGAGAGTGAGAGAGAAAGTGTGTGTGTGTGAGAGAGAGAGAGAGAGAGAGAGAGAGATAGAAATATGTGAAAGTGAGTGTTTTCTTGTTTGATTGTTGAAATAGAGGGAGTGGCCTAGTGCAGCCTCACTTTGGGAAAACTGATGGACTTGACTATGGGGAGAAGCCACACCCCTTAACACCACACCCCCTTACTGAGGTCTAGAGTGGTGATTGGTGCAGGTGACAGGGGGGCAGTAACAGGGTTTTTTCTACAGGGGGCAGTGATGAGTGTGACCTTGTTGGGCATAACAGTGTGTTTGTATGGAGTGAGAGTCTGCAGATACCACATTGCTCATTCTAAAAGTAAAACACAAATAAATACATAAATACATAGATATACAAACATAAAGGTAGAAAAAGAGAGAGAAAAAATAAACCAAAATGCAATAAATATGCAGAAATGCCTGTCGGTAGGCTTAGGGTTAGGGTTAGTGTTTTATCCCTGAGAGTACTACATTATAAAAAAGAATAAATAAATGCAAGAATGATAGCATTTCATTAATTTTTTGATACATAATATATTCATATAAAAGACAGAATAAGAACAGTGCTTAGAGCAGAAAAGAAAGGGGTTTATGTTGGAATCCTACTTGTGTGCTGATGGGGGTGAACCAGCCATGGGTTTGGGATAAGAGAGGGCACGGGTGCAGGAGGAGGTACCCCCATATCTCAGCATCCACAATACGTTCTGCACTGCAATAACAGGCATTTTAGTCTTGTAGTGAGACTTTAAAATCTTATTTTTTTCTCAAAAGTGAAAATATTAGCTTGTTTACTTTTGTTACTTTTTGCTTGACAAGTGAAATCTCACCCCACTGGCAAATAGTTTGTCAAAAAAAGTAACAGAAATAAGATTCTAAAGTCTGAATATAAGATTAAAATGTTTGTTAAGATGTAGTTTTTGCAGTGTGTACCCCACCCTGCCACTACAGGACCCAGATGTAGTTTTTGCAGTGTGTACCCCACCCTGCCAGTACAGGACCCAGATGTAGTTTTTGCAGTGTGTACCCCACCCTGCCAGTACAGGACCCAGATGTAGTTTTTGCAGTGTGTACCCCACCCTGCCAGTACAGGACCCAGATGTAGGGAGGAAGGCCCTCTTCAGGCGGAAATGCAGCCGTTCATTGGTCCGTTTGCTTATTAACTCACTGAGAGGCTGTTCATAAGGGCCATGTTTCATTCTGAGAGAGAATGAGGGAGGAGAAGAAAGAAAGAGGACAGGAAAAGAGTAGAGTAGCAGAGGAGGAGAAGAAGAGAGGAGAAGAAGAGAGGAAGAGAGGAAGAGAAGAAGAGAATAAGAGAAGAAGAGAAGAAGAGAAGAAGAGAGGGTGGTTTTTGGCTGGCTGGCCTCTAATGACTATGTGGAGGAGTCATTCATAGCAGAGGTGGATGTGAACATGTGGAAACAGAAAGAGCAGGACAGTAAGGTAGGGATTATTTGCAAAATAATCTGTTTCCTGTTTCACTTTTTATAATTGTTGCTGTTTTTGGTTTTGTTGGGTAAGGTACATGTTGGGTTGTTCTTGGTTTTGTTGGGTAAGGGACATGTTGTGTTTTTATAGCTGGATTCAGAGAATGGGATGACGTGGAGGGGGATTGTGGGATTCTGGAGGACTCAGATGATGCCGTACTGAGCCAGCTCGTGTAGCTCCAGGTGGTTAAAGGCCTCCCAGGGACAGATCACTGTGATATCTGCAGGACAAAAAAGAGCGTTTACACACACACACACACACACACACACACACAGCCCTTACACACACGCACACACACACACACACACACAGCCCTTACACACACACACACACACACAGCCCTTACACACACACACACACACACACACACAGCCCTTACACACACATGCACACACACACACACTCACACACTCACACACGCACACACGCACACACACACACATACACACAGCCCTCATACACACACACACACACATACACACACAGCCCTCATACACACACACACACATACACACACAGCCCTCATACACACACACACACACATACACACACAGCCCACATACACACACACACACACACACACACACATGCACACACACACATGCACACACACACACACACACACACTCACACACGCACACACGCACACACACACACACACACACACACACACACACACACAGCCCTCATACACACACACACACACACACACACATGTAACAGGCCCTTTATGGGAGTTCTCAGTATGTATCGCTCCTATTTCTCAGCACATTATACATTTCAGCCAAACTCACCAGTGCCTAATCCCTCCATTCCAGGGATATCATCGCCAAATCTGTGGGAGAAAAGGAAAGTAATCAAGAAAAGAGGTGACCCAAATGCCAAATACAGCTCAATCTGTGCCACACTGCCCCCTGTGGCCATGTGCAAAAAATACAGCTATATCTGTGCTACACTGCCCTCTGTGGCCATGTGCAGAAATACAGCTCTATCTGTGCGACACTGCCCCTTGTGGCCATGTGCAGAAATACAGCTCTATCTGTGCCACACTGCCCCTTGTGGCCATATGCAGGAGTGCACAGGCAGTGAACTCACCCCTGGATCCCCTTCTTCGGAGGTTTGCTCTTAAACTGGCGCGTCTGTCTCTGCTTGAATTTGGGAGGTCCCTTGCGGGGCGTGGCTGGGCCGCCGGTGACACGAGTGGCGGACTTGACCTCAGGCTTGGGGGGTTCCAGGTTCATGGCTGGGGGGCTGTGTTGTCACGGAGACGGGGAAAGCAAAGCTTGATGGAAAACTGCCTGGCGGGGGTGAGTTTTAGCCACACACTGCAGAGAGAAAGAGAGAGAGAAAAAGATAGATTATCATTCATATTATCTATTATAATTAAGCAATATGGCACGAGAGGGAGCGCAGTATATCATACAATGTGCTATTGTTTTTATACAACAGTTCTACTAGCCTATAAAATATCTATGAAGTACTGATTGAGAGAACGGATTATGATTTAGTTGTTTATTTGCCTCCGCCAACAATATACTTTCTTCAGAATTCCATTAAAAATATATATTTTCCAACAATGTATCAATTAGAATGTAAAGAAAGCAAAGTGATCCTGGCCGGTGATGAGGTTATACTGTATATCAGCACTAGAGGGTGATCCTGGCCGGTGATGAGGTTATACTGTATATCAGCACTAGAGGGTGATCCTGGCCGGTGATGAGGTTATACTGTATATCAGCACTAGAGGGTGATCCTGGCCGGTGATGAGGTTATACTGTACATCAGCACTAGAGGGTGATCCTGGCCGGTGATGAGGTTATACTGTATATCAGCACTAAAGGGTGATCCTGGCCGGTGATGAGGTTATACCGTATATCAGCACTAGAGGGCGATCCTGGCCGGTGATGAGGTTATACTGTATATCAGCACTAGAGGGTGATCCTGGCCGGTGATGAGGTTATACTGTATATCAGCACTAGAGGGTGATCCTGGCCGGTGATGAGGTTATACTGTATATCAGCACTAGAGGGTGATCCTGGCCGGTGATGAGGTTATACTGTATATCAGCACTAGAGGGTGATCCTGGCCGGTGATGAGGTTATACTGTATATCAGCACTAGAGGGTGATCCTGGCCGGTGATGAGGTTATACTGTATATCAGCACTAGAGGGTGATCCTGGCCGGTGATGAGGTTATACTGTATATCAGCACTAGAGGGTGATCCTGGCCGGTGATGAGGTTATACTGTATATCAGCCCTCAAGGGTGATCCTGGCCGGTGATGAGGTTATACTGTATATCAGCACTCAAGGCACAATATTAAAAAATCTATTTACAAATTGGATTATAATGCAGGATACAGCTTCAAGTAATCTAAAAAAGAAAGCTCTAGCCAATTGAAATATTACTACTACTATAATAATAATAATAATAATTATAATAATCATCATCACCATCACGTCACGTGGCGCTGTAATGGCGACATGTAGTCCAGCTGTCTCTTGTGTTCGTGTTTGTTAATTTGAATGTATTTTGTTGTGTCTGGCTTTTGTCTTTGTTTTGTTCATGCGCCGCGTGTCTGTTGTGGTACGGGGATATTTTTCAGGGCATTCCTGCTGCTTGTTTTGATAATATTGACGAATTGTCTAGTTGGGATAATTTTGTTTGTGGTCGTCACCATGGAGACGCATTCGCAACATATGCTCAGGAATGTCCATTGGATCTGCAGCAAATTTTACCATCGCTTGTCACTGGAGTTGAAGATGTCGAGACTGATCCGGGACTGCAGGCAATCTCCAAATGGCGACCAGGGAAGGGAAGGAGAAGATAATGCGGGGGAGGATCGAGGTGATGAGTGGGAAGGCTGACGTAGTTCGGTGCTCCATTTCGACAGTGTACAGAGACCGCAACACTTTGTGTATGGAGGAAAGTCGTGGATGCGGAGTTTGTGTGTTGGACTGCTTAATGACACTGGACATCTCGGGACAGCGGGGGCTATTTTTAATCATGGTTGTATTCCACTTTAATTTACTTAATTAGTTTGATTAATGCAATGATTTTATTGAATGTCTTTATTTGATATGTTTGTTTGTGTGTTGTGGGTCTGCCCCACTGTCTATGTCTTTTTTGTTGATGCTGGTGGCTACAACTGAAGTTCCTTAAAGTGAAATTTGATTCTATTCTATTCTATTCTATTCTATTCTATCATCATCAGATTATTCTGCCATTTCTTGAGAATGGAGAGACTGGTGAGCTGCTGGTACTGCCTTCATTTTAGATGAATTTAGCTTTTTTGTGTGTTTGAATACTATTTTATTTTTTGGCAATTTTGATAGAATATCATTTAAATATGACACACAGAAAAAATGTTGGTGTAAATCTAACACTGTCGGTGTAAATCTAACACTGTCGGTGTACATTTAACACCCTATGTTAACTGCTGTGCAGGTTGTTTTCCTGAATATCACTTTACTATGGCCGGTTCTGATCGCTAGTGCTTACCTATGCCTTGTTTGACTGAATTGCACTTCAAACTATGACAGTTTTCATTGAACTGCGTGTAACTAGGGCAGTTTTGATTGAACTGCATGTAACTATGGTAGTGTTGATCGATTATCAGAAAATGGTGGTGTTTTTTTAATCCAGGAGAGTTCATTGAGGGTTAGGGTTAGGGGTTAGGGGTTAGGGTTAGGGTTAGGGGTTAGGGGTTAGGGGTTAGGGGTTAGGGTTAGGGGTTAGGGTTAGGGGTTAGGGTTAGGACTGGGCCTGTCCTGTATTATGAGCCTCAGGGCAGCTGAGAACACACCTTGTCTGTAAGGGAACACGGTGATCTCCTTTACAAGCTTTTTAATTATCTTCTTAACAAACTCATCATCAGACAGAATTTATATCCATATTTAATTTAATTGGGGGGGGGGAGGGATTAAAGACAGACACCTGTAAGGATGACCTAATTCCCATAATCCTTTGCTCGAGTTAATGAAACTCTCTCCTCTCCCCTGTACTTCAACTCACACAGTCTCTCACACACACACAGGTTTTTCTGCTGAGTGGGACATGGCTAATCTTATTAGCACAAGGGCAGAGTCTGCTGAACATGCAAATCCAGGCTGAAAGAAATCCCCCCCACCCCCAAAGCCTGACCCCCCCTTAGAGTGCGCATCACACCACAGTACACCACAGAGAAGGTCACTCAGAGGAGAGAGGAGGATTTCTGTCTGCTTCTCTGCATGGCAACCTACAGTATATTCAGCTGCCTGCCTGCACGCTTATTCCTGATTACTGTAAAATTCCCCATTATTAATTATTATTATTATTATTATTATAAATGATAAATATGTCCATGTGCAGTCTTAACTAGTGACTATACATACGTGTAGCATGAATTCATGAAAGTTAATTTAATTAAAAAATGAAACCTTCCCTTCCATCGTGTGACAAAGGATTACCCATCACCCCCTGCATCACCATCACCGGTGTGTTACTCGTTAATCACTACTGGGGATGAAGCTGGGCCTTTTCTTCATTGGCTAATTGTATGTTGCTTTGGATTGGCAAAGAGTGGCAGCTAAACGCCTAAAATATAAATGTAACTTATTGTGCGTCGCTTTGGATAAAAGCGTCTGCCAAATAACTGTAATGTAATGTAAAAATGTTAAGCCCTAATTAGTTAGAGTGGAAAACATGATGAAAACTCACATCAACAGCTTTTTTTGTTTTTCAAGCTGTTGAATGTAATCTACAATTAAAAAATATATATTTACATGTATTTAGTATCTTTAGTGGTATATAATATGGTCAGGTTTACGGAATTGTTCTGATTAAAACTGAAGCTGTTTTATGAGACTCATATCTGGTTTAATATTTTATACAAGGTCATATTAGCAGGGCACACACACACATGTGACTGTTTGAACTTCAGCATTGGGTTTGTTGCTGATGTACTACAAACATGAGCCACAGACAAAACTGATTTGATTTAAAGTGTAAAAACATTAAAAGAGACCACAACCAAATTACAAGGCTTCAAACATCCTCTTAGAATCGCCCTCAAACGCAATGGAGAAATCAGCATCACATTAATCAAATTACACCATCAACATCCTCTTAGAATCGCCCTCAAAAGCTATGGAGAAATCAGCATCACATTAATCAAATTACACCATCAACATCCTCTTAGAATCGCCCTCAAACGCAATGGAGAAATCAGCATCACATCAATCAAATTACACCATCAACATCCTCTTAGAATCGCCCCCAAAAGCTATGGAGAAATCAGCATCCCATCAATCAAATTTCACCATCAACATCCTCTTAGAATCGCCCTCAAACGCAATGGAGAAATCAGCATCCCATCAATCAAATTACACCATCAACATCCTCTTAGAATTGCCCTCAAAAACAATGGAGAAATCAGCATCACATCAATCAAATTACACCATCAACATCCTCTTAGAATCGCCCTCAAAAGCTATGGAGAAATCAGCATCCCATCAATCAAATTACACCATCAACATTCTCTTAGAATCGCCCTCAAAAACAATGGAGAAATCAGCATCCCATAAATCAAATTACACCATCAACATTCTCTTAGAATCGCCCTCAAAAACAATGGAGAAATCAGCATCACATTAATCAAATCACACCATTAACATTCTCTTAGAAATGCAATGGAGAAATCAGCAGGAATCAGCTGAAATCACTTTAAATGTATCATCAGGAAGGACAGCGATTCCACCATATGTCAAAATATATGAAATATGAACACATCGGTTCCATTCTCTGTATGTGAAAGAAAGGCGGCTGCTTCAATTCTGACAACAAACATTTAAATCTGTAAAAGCTGATAAAACAGATAAAAGCCATGCAGTCCTGTACACCCTGTAAGGTCACTGTAAATTATGAGTTAAAACACCACAGTTGACTAAAATAGAAAATAGTCCTCTACAGCGTCCAAAAGCTCATCCCTCCCATAACTTGAGTCCAGACCAAACCCAGGCAGGGGCACAGCAGCATTACTGCACCTGGGAGTCAAACCCGTAACCTCCCGTTTCATGTGCTTTACACCTCCGTTCATACTGCTCCCCTTTTATTTTTCCATCGCTCCATCCCTCTCCTCTGCTCTCCACACCTGTCCTCCATCTCTCTCCTCTGCTCTCCACACCTGTCCTCCATCTCTCCTCTGCTTTCCACACCTGTCCTCCATCCCTCTCCTCTGCTCTCCACACCTGTCCTGCTCAGGTGAGGGGTGGGGACCATAGAGCCTCAGAGAGGACCATACTCACCACTTCTGAAGGTGGCGTTCAGCTGGGTGCTAGGCGTGGGTGCGGCGTGTTTCAGCTGGGTGCTAGGCGTGGGTGCGGCGTGTTTCTGGTGCAGTGATGAGCCCAAAACACCTGACCTCTTATACCCGGTCAGCCCCACCCACCTCCCCTGGCCTCCTGCTATTGGTGCTGGGGGCTGAGGGGTGGGGCTGAGGGCGGGGTCAGGGTTCTGCCCACCTTGCTGTCCTAAAGGGTTGCTGAATATTATGACTTTATTTCAAATCATGTAAATTTTTTCAATTACTTTTACTCTCCTAAAATGGGGGACTATGTACAAAAATGGCTGTGATTCCTACACGGATAACCCGATATGGATGTACAGTGCAGTCCGTAAGTTTTGGACAGTGACACAATTTTTGTTGTTTTGGCTCTGTACTCCAGCACATTGTATTTGAAATAGAATAGTGATTATGAGGCTAAAGTGCAGACTTTCAGCTTTAATTTGAGTTTTTTTACATACTGTACATATTGGGTGAACTGAAGCCATTGAAGCCATTTTTATACATCGTTCCCCATTTTCGGGGACGAAAGGTAATTGAACAAATGAACATAAACTTAGTCATATTTAATATTTGGTTGCATATCCTTTGCATGCCATGACTTCCTGATGTCTGTGACCTAACAACGTCAAAAGACTCTTGATATTTTATTTTCTGGTACTCTTACAAGCGATACTATAACCTCTCTGCATTTGAATGGATCGCTATGGGAATTGGGGGGTGGGACTAGAATAAACTGTAAATTACATAGGAATAGTATGGAACCCATGGTTGGCTAAATGGCTGTAAATCATCAAGGGTCTGAGGTCACACAGATCCCACACAGCTATAATCCATGTGCCTCTGCACTTGTACAGACAGAATTAATGACACACAACAGATAATCCCTCTCACAGTTAGAGCCATGCCATTCATCTATGTGATTACTCTCCTCTGTCTCTCTCTCTCCCCATCTCTACGCGTTGGTGGGGGTTGATGGGGGAGGGTGCTCTCCTGTGGCTGGCGCTGGCACAAGGGCGATATCAGGGCGTGTTTGTTCTGCTGGACTTAAGCATCCCTCTCCTCTGTCCTGATTCTACTTGACCCGTCTACAAACTCCAGATCTTCTGGGACTGCCCTCTCTTGGTTTGTATCGTATCTCACTGATAGATCCTACCAAGTCTCTTGGAAGGGTTCCGTCTCTGCACCCCATCCCGTCTGCAGGAGTCCCACAGGGATCTGTACTGGGTCCTCTGCTGTTCTCCATTTATATGAAGTCTCTTGGTTTAGTAATTAATTCAAATAGCTTCTCATACCAGTTATGCTGATGATACTCAACTCTTCCTCTCTTTCCCTCCCTCTACCCAACAGGTGAAGGAGAGGATATCTGCTTGTCTGGCCGACATCTCTGAGTGGATGACTACCCATCACCTGAAGCTCAACCTCGACAAGACAGAGCTCCTCTTCATGCCATACAAGACCTCCCCACTACATGACCTCTCCATCACCGTTGATGGGACCATCGCTCTGCAAAGAACCTGGGGGTGGTCCTGGACGACCAGCTGGACTTCAAAGACCACATAAGGGACGACGGCACGGTCCTGCAGGTTCCTCCTGTACAACATCAGAAGAATTCGACCGTACCTGACCACCGACTCCACCCAGCTTCTTGTCCAGACTATGGTCACCTCACGCCTGGACTACTGCAACTCCCTGCTCACAAGCTTACCAGCCTGCGCCATCCTGCCTCTTCAACTGATCCAGAACGCAGCTGCCCGGCTTGTGTTCAACCTCCCAAATTTTCATGTCAGCCCCATTGAGGTCACTCCACTGGCTGCCAGTTGCAGCTAGGATCAGGTTCAAAGTTCTGACCCTGGCCTACACTGCAGCCAATAGGACAGGCCCCGCCTACCTGCAGGACTTGATCCAGAACTATGTTTCTGCTCGACCACTTCGCTCATCTACAGCAGGGCGACTCGCACTTCCCCCCCTCCGTGTAAATGGCACTCGCTCGTCCCGACTGCAGAGCTTTTCCACCCTAGCTCCCCAGTGGTGGAACGAACTTCCCATTCCCCTACGTTCAATACCAACCCTGCCTGCGTTCCGTCGTGGCCTGAAAACACACCTTTTCAGACTCCACCTGGACTGATACTTATCTAGGACCTCTCATGGTACTGGTTTCTTGTTTAACGGTGTTGAAGTTTATAATATTTAGAACAGAATTGTAGTACAGCTGATTTACCGTTTACTGTGAACTGCATTCAATGTTCATTACTAGGGATAGCTGCTACTTTATGGGAAGAATGTTCTTTATCTTATCTGTTACTTCGATGACGTTTCTGTATGCACTTACTGTACGTCGCTTTGGATAAAAGCGTCTGCTAAATTACATTAGTCATTTAGCAGACGCTTTTATCCAAAGCGACATACAGTAAGTGCATATAAATGACTGTAATGTAAAGAGACAGGTCGGTTGTACATTCACGAGGTAAAGCAGTGGTGTGGGGGTGTGTCACTTTCTCTGTGGGCAGGGCCAAGGGATGTTATGACTTTTAAATGTTTTGACAACAAATGCGACCGTTGAGAAAGTTGCGTACTCCAGCCTTCATTCCTTTTGTAGCAGGAAGCCAATCAGCCGCCAAATATATCAGTGAACCAGTTGCCATATGAGAGGAACATTACATTTCAAAGCTCGACATCCCCTAGTGGCGCTGCACAGAGCAACATCATTATATGAATAAACAGTCTCCTTTTATCCTTTATCAACACACCATTTACACCAAACATTATTTTTTATTAGCATAAATAACTTAAAATCGTACTACAGGCACAACCAGACAAAAACTCATACATTGAGCATAATGCATATAGACATTTTTAAACTGTCAAAATTTGAAATCCTGAAACATGTGCATGCTTTCATTTCAAGTGTCAGCAATATGTGTTTATGAGAAGTGCTGTGTTTATTTACCCAGAGTGCATCTCTCTGCACAGGCTTATCTACACCCTCCACCCCTCCACTTGGACTGGAGTCAATTCCATTTCAATTCAGGAAATTAACTTCAGTTCATTCACCTGCCATCTTGGCTGAGAAGGTTCAGTGTAAATGTGCAGAGGTATCAGGGTGTTGTCCTCTGATGCTCCGCCCACCTCATGAATAATGCATTGGACCCGCCCACCTCATGAATAATGCATTGCTCCGCTCACCTCATGTTAACTCTCCAGGTGTTGCAGTGGAAGATTTCATATTCATAAGGGAATAATACATTTGAACAACCTCTAAGGATACCCGTCATGTTTGATTACTTTTTTCAGTAGCTATTAGACCCAGGAGTTAATGGTGAGAATGAGGTTTGTAAAATAATGTGCAATTTCATTCAAATAAAATTATTCTTAAAAAGACGTTTTAAAAGGCCTTATAATAGAGGGCACTGGGGCTAACACACACCTGGATCATACATGAATAGAATAATTTATCATGCTTCTGAAACCAGAATTAACTGCAGGACCCTTAATGGCCACAGGGGGGCATTAACCAAAGAAGCATACCTTCTACAGCACAGTGTCCCATCACCAACCAAGCCAGCCCTGCTTTTGGAAAACTGTGAAAGGGTTGCTTCTGCAGCTCTGTGGACGGTAGAACTGTAACTGAAACACATACAGGTGAAAACAAAATTCAGTGCTTCTTCAGCAAACGAATTTCCATTTTAAGGTACGCTTTCAAGTTCTCGTCGACGACGTTCTCCTCGATGGCGGCCAGAGCCCTGTCGCCCTCATCGTGGTAGTACTCCAGGAGGCTCTGGGCGTGCTCGATCCACACGCAGTTATGACAGCCGCTCATACAACAATGCGTGGGAGCCGGCGGCGGGCCTTGCTCCGGGGTGGTAGCGACACTCTGGGCGGCAGTGCACGGGATAGGGGGCTGGGAGACCGGGCCGGTACAGAGGTTTCTGCGGGTCTCGCAGAGCAACGGTGAGCAACTGGAGAACTGATCTCTTAGGTGCACCAGGTACAACTCACAAAGCTGGAAAACAGCACGCATAGAAAATTTGAGATGGTAGGTTAAAATATTACAAACTTATTATAATACTAGCTAGCTTAATTCTAACTCTATAAGCAGGAGATTGGAAGAACGATCGTCTAATTATTTTTAACAGATACAGCGTGTGAAATTAATACTCGCCACCAGCCAAATGCTGTAACAACGTTGATTGTGGCTGGTAAGATTTGCTACTCTTGCAGCCACTTTGACAGGTAACCAGCCAGGTTGTGTTATATTGTAAAAAGGTAATGTGGCTGGTAAAATGTTGAAAATGGCTGGTTATTTTTATAATCCACAAGCCACAGATCAGTGGGTGGAAACTTTAATTTCATGCCCTGCAGATATGCTAACGTTGATTGATGGAGTTTATTTGATAAATTAAAATGCAATACACAGATATGCGTATGGTACTTAAATGATCAAGATGACTCAGGTGTGAGTTTGTGTAAAGGTTTTGGAATATCACTGTTACCGTCACCTACAGGACAACAGCAGTAACAGTTATAACGTTAGCTCAATACTGCTAGACAGAAAGACATTGCTACTGTATCCACATGTATCTTCGCGAACTAGATGACTTAATGTTGAGTTAGTTGACATAACAGTTAGCTACGGTAATGGACCGTTCACACAGCGGGCGGTAGACGGCAGGACGAAACCGGATGTCATTGTTTTCAATGCGACAACGACGGCAAGACGGCAAAATCGCCGAAAATATTCTTATGCTGCGTTCACACAGCGGGCGGTAGCCGGCAGTAGTTGACGGTACACAAATGTCCGTCGCAGTAACGCGTTGTTTATATCCTTTGCCATATTTATGGTCCGCGCAAAACATTACGGGTGTACCAAAGTGCATTTTATGATTAAATTATCTCTACTAGATAACGAGAGGTGGGAGGAAATATCGAACCAAAAAGTTTAAGAAAAATACAGAGATCTTGACAAAAAGGCTGCAGCATGGAGTGTTGTAAGCACTGACATGCAGATTCCAGGTACACATTATTATTAGCTGTATTTTCAGAAGCTTTTCTGTGTATGATTTGAGGTGTAACTAACTAGCTAGCGAAGCTACCTAAACTAGCTGACATTATGATACACACACACCTCCCATTTATGAAGACAGACTGAAACAACGCAGTAATATACACACACAACGTATAAATACACTTTCGGTCGCGGTCCATTTTGCAAAGGCGCTCTTTGGTACACCAGTAATCTGTTTCGCGCGGACCGTAAATATGGCAACGGACAACGCGTTACCGCGACGGACATGTCTGTACCGTCTACCGCCCGCTGTGTGAACGCAGCATAACTGCTGAAATAAAAACGTGGCTAGCTGGCTACCGAACTAAACAACAAAAATGCAGTCCGGTGTGCTTTTGAATTGATTGCGAGCGTTAGCGGCATTGTAAGTTAGCTAGCTGCGAGCGCTAGCGGCATTGTAAATTAGCTAGCTGCTAGCGTTAGCGGCATTGTAAATTAGCTAGCTGCGAGCGTTAGCGGCATTGTAAGTTAGCTAGCTGCTAGCGTTAGCGGCATTGTAAATTAGCTAGCTGCGAGCGTTAGCGGCATTGTAAGTTAGCTAGCTGCTAGCGTTAGCGGCATTGTAAATTAGCTAGCTGCGAGCGTTAGCTGCATTGTAAGTTAGCTAGCTGCGAGCGTTAGCTGCATTGTAAGTTAGCTAGCTGCTAGCGTTAGCTGCACGTAAGTTAGCTAGCTGCGAGCGTTAGCTGCATTGTAAGTTAGCTAGCTGCGAGCGTTAGCTGCATTGTAAGTTAGCTCAATGTCGTAGTGGCTACGACAATTGCATCATTTACCTTAACGACGTTAGTAAATTAAGTCAAGTTAATAAGGCTTCACCAAAACATGTTAGGTTAATATTACTAGTGCTGTTATGTCAGATTAATCATAAACTAGACGTTTGGTATGCTAACGTTACCCCAGAATTAGGGTTGGCTAGGTAGGTACTGACCGCTAGATATGAGCGGAGCTAGCTCGTGCGTGCGGACTACAAAATAGCACGAGATCAAATGTTTACAATTTTCATAGTTAACGTTACCTTCTTTAGGCAAGGCACTGCTCCCATGTTTCTTAAACGAATCATCCGTGTCATTTAACCTCCGTATACCTCCTCACATGTTACTGTATTCTAACTGAATTTTAGTGTTATATTTCTTGTTAGTTACATCTAGGTACTTGGTCAATAAATATACGAAATTGCTATATTTGTTTCCACGGCGTTTCTCCATGTTTGTAACCCTTTGACCGTCAAGGTTCGCGCACATCTTTGGCTCACTGACATCACAAGAGCCAATCATAAGACTAGAAATGCTTTCTCTCAGCCAATTGGAACATTAAAGTTGTTGTACTGGGCGGAGCTTCAGTTGTGCACTCTCAGGGTTGGAGGTTAATTTGACTGCCATGCCTGTAAAGGGCGCTCGAAACATGTACAATAGTTGGCTCAGAGAGCAAAATGGAGGACATTATCCAGGGGTTCTCGAACTTATTTTTATTATAAATTACTGTTTTTTTTATTTTTATACTTTGGTCTAACCTTGAACAATTAAAATCCTAACGGATGGGTGAGAGTGTCTTTTCTTATTTTGTGCTTAAGTTGGTTAAACAAAATTAATGCAAATGTGGCTCATTACCAGTTTTTTGTCTAAAAAATAATGATTTTACACAAGCGCTTTGGTTGTCACACTTTAGGCTTTTAGGACCCAACTGTTATTTCATAGTATTTTATGCGGCCTTGGAGGGTAGAAGTGTACTATAATGGTTTGATTTGGGAACTTGGCTTGTGACATGTAGTCAGAGGTGTAAAATCCAGGTTCAGAAAGTAAAAGTCCTCCCCAGGATTTCGTTCCAAATGCATTTTCTAATTAGCACAAGTCCTCAGCCAGGTGGTAGAACTAATTAGTGAAATCAGCTGGCTGAGTTCATGGGTGGAAGAAACACATGGCAGGACTTTTACTTTCTGACCCCTGGATTTTACACCTCTGCACATAGTTTATGGGTTCAATTCCCAGCTGGGGTGCTGCCAGTGTACCCTTAACATTAATATCTTCCGTAAAATATCCAGCTGTACAAATACATAGTATATAAAAGTGTAACCTAATGCAGTCACTTAAAGAGTATCTGCTAAATGCTTTAATGCACCGTAAATTATCTATGTACATTCAATACATCACATATCTACATGCACAAGTCTCAAGGACAGGGGTCCCCAGCCCTGATCCTGGAGAGCCGCAGGGTCTGCTGGGGTCCCCAGCCCTGATTCCGGAGAGCCGCAGGGTCTGCTGGGGTCCCCAACCCTGATCTAGGAGAGCTGCAGTGGGCTGGACTGATCTGGGCCCCATTTCCCAAAAGCATCTTAGAGTTAAGATCATCTTAAAGAGTGTTTTGTGTTTGTGCTGTCTGCATTTTATGATTAAAATAATTAAAATTTACTGATATTACATAAAACAAATATTAAAAATAGAGGGAGGAACACAAAAAACAAACAATGAAAGTAATATAAAAACAAAATAGCCTAAGATGGTCTTTATCTAAGATCCTTTTGGGTAACGGGCCCCTGTTCCATGCACTGTGCTGGGCCTGGAAGTGGCAGGACCTCTGGGTGTGCTACAGCACATCTCCATTAGGTGGCAGCAAACACCTGCTTAAAGCTCATATACATTTGCATCCATTTAATCTTATTTTTTAAAAGAAAGAAAGCAATTTGTCAATTTATTAGTCATTTATTGCCAGCCCATCAGTAAAAATAAGAGTGTGTTCTAGGTTATGGGTGCCACACTTGGTCTTCTGTGAAAAGTGTGTGTGTTTGCGGGGTTCTGTGGAACGGAGTGTGTTCAAACTGCAGCATTTCCCCTGAGGAGTTAATGACAGGATGTTTTTATGACCTGACTGAAGTATCGGCGATGGAGAGAAACACAATGTGCTGCCTAAGGACCTGCTGCAGTGCAGAGAGGGACTATTCACTTTAGCAGGTTCCATCTTCCAGATGACACATTAAAACAGTACTCAAGGGTGGGGTGAGGTTCCTGGTTTAATTAGACTCACCCAATGTGTGGTGAGTAGTCTGATGAGAAAGGAGTAAATAAAATGGCTCCTATACCTGCCTCACCCAGGTTATTCAAGGCTATTCAAGTGCTTCTCAATTAAGTACTTTAACCCTTTGAAGAGTTTTTCTTTTCAAAATTCTAAGTCAGTGTTCTAGAACTCCATTGTTTTCAGTCATCAGTAGTGATTGTTACATCAGCATTAGAATGTTCAGTTGTGAACATTCTAATCACATGTTTGTGACCTTACACCTTAAGGTTAAGATCCTGAAAGGTGTTATATGAGTGCACTCTTAGGGTTAGGTGTGCGTACTGCGTACATACATAATCAGTAATTACATACACCACCAGTGCTTATATGCACATCCAAAGATTAAATACACCAGCTGTTATTGCAGTGCTGGTGTGCTGTGAGGAAACAGGTGTTAATTGCAGGATGATGATAATTATTTGCCCATCAGTCCCACTCACCTGTGTACCTGAGAGAAGAGTCATGTGACACTTCTCCAAACTGCCTTTTCATAAGCGTCTGTCTTCATCACTAGTGTGGTGCAGGAGAGGGAGCTATCATATGGCCACTGAGAACACTATCAGACTCTTTCACCTGGAACAGTCATCTAAACAATACTGATTTTACTTTCCTTCACATCCCCAGTGTGTGTGTGTGTGTGTGTGTGTGTGTGTGTGTGTGTGTGCGTGTGTGTGTGTGAGAGAGAATGTGTGTGTGTGTGTGAAAGAGAATGTGTGTGTGTGTGTGTGTGTGTGCGTGTGTGTGTGTGTGTGTGTGTGTGAGAGAGAGAGGGAGAGAAAGAGAAAGATTGAAATCACACAGGCACCTCTGTGATAAATTGCTCCCATGGTAACGGCGTACAGGTATAAAGGTGTGCCGAGCTCACTCAGGTATAAAGGTGTGCCTAGCTCACTCAGGTGTATGGGTGGAAAGGAATTTGCCAGAGTCACAGAGGTCACTTTCCTTTACCCTCTTTACAGATGAAGCAACACTTTCTCCAAACAGTAAAGAACAAAACCTTGCCCTTAGTGTGTGTGTGCGTGTGCGTGTGTGCGTGCGTGTGTGTGGGACTCCTAGATGGGGCACTGCTGTTGTACCTTTGAGCAAAGCACTTGAGTAAATATCCATAAACTGCTCTGAATATCTGCTAATGCTTTAAACATAAGACATTTAATTAAAAATGTACTTCTTGTACTTGATAAAATAAAATAAAAACTGCCTTTTAATCATTTGAGGTTCTAAGGGTTGGAAGCTTATTATGAAAGAAGAATATGTGCTGATACAGTACTGGCCAGGGAAAGATCATTCTGTAAGGTGTCGTTTTCAGTGAGATATTGACTGAGGTTCAGTCTTTTTCAGCTGCAAGGAAGGAAAGAAGGAAGGAAATATGTGTGTATCTGGTGTCAGGGTCTGTTTTTAGCCTGGCCGGGCAGGTAACTGAATGATCCTGAGGCTGAGAGATGGAGGGAGAGAGAGAGTGCTCTATGATATGTTTGGTAATGAGAGCTCATTATCATACAGGATAAATAGTCATTTCTACTTCTTTGTTTGAGTCTGTATGTGTATGTGTGTGTGTGTGTGTGTGTGTGCATGTGTGTATATGAGTGTGTGTGTGTGTGTGTGTGTATGAGTGTGTGTGTGTGCATGTGTATATGAGTGTGTGTGTGTGTGTATATGAGTGTGTGTGTGTGTATGTGTATATGAGTGTGTGTGTGTGTGTGTGAGTGTGTGTGTGTGCAGCCATCACCCTGATGGATTGGGTCTCTGTTTCCCTTTGCAACCAGGGAACTGCACTGTACCTGAGTCTCTATTCCCCCACAGGTGTGTGTTGGGGGGGGGGTATTTCAGAGGGGTTTGGAAGAGGGCTTTAAATCTGGTTATACTAATCATACAGTCACATTCCTGTTCTGACTCTGCACAGGCCAGTTATCTGTGCACAGGCCAGATTGCTTTTAACTGGAATTATCTGTGGCGCAAGAATGGCTCTTCTCCACAATGGGCCCGCTGTAATTTCTGCCAACAGCTACACATTCCTCAGAGCTGGCCTTCTATGGTAGGGTCAACGGAATGCTAATCCCTGCTTTCTATGGTGCAGAGCATGCCAGTGTGAGCTTTCAAATGGTGTGCACTACATAATGATACTGAAAGCTTTCCATAGTGTGCACGACATAATGCAAATAAAAGCTTTATATAGTGTGCACTACATAATGCTAATGAAAGCTTTATATAGTGTGCACTACATAATGCTAATGAAAGCTTTCCATAGTGTGCACTACATAATGCTAATGAAAGCTTTATATAGTGTGCACTACATAATGCTAATGAAAGCTTTCCATAGTGTGCACTACATAATGCTAATGAAAGCTTTATATAGTGTGCACTACATAATGCTAATGAAAGCTTTATATAGTGTGCACTACATAATGCTAATGAAAGCTTTATATAGTGTGCACTACATAATGCTAATGAAAGCGTTCCATAGTGTGCACTACATAATGCTAATGAAAGCTTTATATAGTGTGCACTACATAATGCTAATGAAAGCTTTATATAGTGTGCACTACATAATGCTAATGAAAGCTTTATATAGTGTGCACTACATAATGCTAATGAAAGCTTTCCATAGTGTGCACTACATAATGCTAATGAAAGCTTTCCATAGTGTGCACTACATAATGCTAATGAAAGCTTTCAAATGGTGTGCACTACATAATGCTAATGAAAGCTTTCCATAGTGTGCACTACATAATGCTAATGAAAGCTTTATATAGTGTGCACTACATAATGCTAATGAAAGCTTTATATAGTGTGCACTACATAATGCTAATGAAAGCGTTCCATAGTGTGCACTACATAATGCTAATGAAAGCTTTATATAGTGTGCACTACATAATGCTAATGAAAGCTTTATATAGTGTGCACTACATAATGCTAATGAAAGCTTTATATAGTGTGCACTACATAATGCTAATGAAAGCTTTATATAGTGTGCACTACATAATGCTAATGAAAGCTTTCCATAGTGTGCACTACATGCTACGTTCTACTGAACAGGCTCCAGGGCTGTGTTGGACTCAATGGCCAAGCACTTGCATGGTTCAGATCATACTTACACAATAGGAAACAATTTGTTAAATTAAATGATGATGTATCCAGTTACTCAATAATGAAATGTGGTATTCCACAAGGATCAGTGCTAGGTCCAGTACTCTTTTCGTTATATATGCTACCCCTTGGTGATATTATTCGGGCATATGGGGTAGATTTTCACTGCTACGCAGACGATACTCAGATATACATTTCCATGAAACCCGGCGAAGCACTACCACTTACTCGATTAGAGGCTTGCATTACAGATATTAAAGCTTGGATGCTCTCCAATTTCCTGCTCTTAAACTCAGGGAAAACCGAAATGCTGGTTTTAGGTCCTAAAAAACAAAGGGAGAAATTGTGTACATATACTTTAAGTATTGATGGTTGCTTAGTTGTTCCAAATTCAGCTGTGAAAGACCTAGGTGGTACTATAGACCCAGATTTAACCTTTGGCGCGCACATAAAAAACATATCTAGAGTTGCTTTCTTTCAGTTAAGGAACATAGCTAAAATTAGGCATTTCCTATCAGAAGGGGATGCAGAGAAATTGATTCATGCTTTTGTTACGTCTAGGCTAGATTACTGTAATGCTCTGCTATCTGGCTGTCCTAAGCTGTTGCTAAATAATCTCCAGCTTGTGCAGAATGCAGCCGCTCGCATTTTAACGAGAACAAAGAAATATGAGCATATTACCCCAGTACTAGCATCACTTCATTGGCTACCAATTAAGCATAGGATAGACTTTAAGGTCTTGCTTCTGACTTTTAAAGCTTTACATGGACTTGCACCTATATGTAATCTGCTTTTACCATATAAGCCGAAAAGATCCCTTCGTTCCCAAGACGCAGGCTACTTAGTAGTCCCTAGAATATCTAAAAACTTGACGGGTGGTAGAGCTTTCTCCTACAGAGCACCACTACTGTGGAACACCCTTCCAAAATCTATAAGGGAATCAGACACAGTCTCAATATTTAAGTCTAGATTAAAAACGCACCTTTATGATCAGGCTTATAATGAGTTGTAGTCCGGAGACAGGACCAGAGAAGCCCTTTTGTCATAGAGTAATGCGGAGTGACATCCTTTCCTTACTGTCACCTGTCAACAGCTGTGACCCCATCTTCCTGGGCTGGCTCTTGATAGGTGGGTAGGATTGTTTACTCTCTCATGACTGAATGGGTTCTCAAACCCTGTCTTCATAGCTATGCAGCCATAAGTTACTCCTGGCGGGGGTACTTGTCCAACCCCCCCCCCCCCCCCCCCCTAACTGTTCTCTCTCTCTCTCTTCTTCCACATTCCGCCGGCGGGGCTCATGCCCCGCATCTCGAGAGTTGCTGTCCAGCTTCCTGTCCATCGCCGCTTGCCCCTCCCTCCCCACCACCGCTGCCAACCGATCCTGTCGCCATCGGCACCCGTTTTCCCATCATCATTACCGCCACATCTGGACTGCCATCTAGCTGCTGCAATTTCCACTATCATGGATATTGCCAGTCAGTTTTGACCATGCTGGTCATTAAGATCTAGACCCTGAGCCGACCTGAGGAGAATGGGTTTCCCCCTTGAGTCTGGTTCCTCCCAAGGTTTCTTCCTAATTACACCAGGGAGTTTTTCCTTGCCACTGTTGCCTCTGGCTTGCTCTTGTGGGGGTTTAGGCTGGGTTTTTTCTGTGAAGCGCATTGTGACAACTTGTTGTGAAATACGCTATATAAATAAATATTGATTTGATTTGATTTGATACATAATGCTAATGAAAGCTTTATATAATGTGCACTACATAATGCTAATGAAAGCTTTATATAGTGTGCACTACATAATGCTAATGAAAGCTTTATATAGTGTGCACTACATAATGCTAATGAAAGCTTTATATAGTGTGCACTACATAATGCTAATGAAAGCTTTCCATAGTGTGCGCTACATAATGCTAATAAAAGCTTCCTATAGTGTGCACTACATAATGCGAATGAAAGCTTTATATAGTGTGCACTACATAATGCTAATGAAAGCTTTCCATAGTGTGCGCTACATAATACTAATAAAAGCTTCCTATAGTGTGCACTACATAATGCGAATGAAAGCTTTCCATAGTGTGCACTACATAATGCTAATGAAAGCTTTCCATAGTGTGCACTACATAATGCTAATGAAAGCTTTCCATAGTGTGCACTACATAATGCTAATGAAAGCTTTCCATAGTGTGCACTACATAATGCTAATGAAAGCTTTCCATAGTGTGCACTACATAATGCTAAAGAAAGCTTTCCATAGTGTGCACTACATAATGCTAATGAAAGCTTTCCATAGTGTGCACTACATAATGCTAATGAAAGCTTTCCATAGTGTACACTACATAATGCGAATGAAAGCTTTATATAGTGTGCACTACATAATGCTAATGAAAGCTTTCCATAGTGTGCACTACATAATGCTAATGAAAGCTTTCCATAGTGTGCACTACATAATGCTAATGAAAGCTTTCCATAGTGTGCACTACATAATGCTAATGAAACCTTGATATAGTGTGCACTACATAATGCTAATGAAAGCTTTATATAGTGTGCACTACATAATGCTAATGAAAGCTTTCCATAGTGTGCACTACATAATGCTAAAGAAAGCTTTCCATAGTGTGCACTACATAATGCTAATGAAAGCTTTATATAGTGTGCACTACATAATGCTAATGAAAGCTTTCCATAGTGTGCACTACATAATGCTAATGAAAGCTTTCCATAGTGTGCACTACATAATGCTAATGAAAGCTTTATATAGTGTGCACTACATAATGCTAATGAAAGCTTTCCATAGTGTGCACTACATAATGCTAAAGAAAGCTTTCCATAGTGGGCACTACATAATGCTAATGAAAGCTTTCCATAGTGTGCACTACATAATGCTAATGAAAGCTTTATATAGTGTGCACTACATAATGCTAATGAAAGCTTTATATAGTGTGCACTACATAATGCTAAAGAAAGCTTTCCATAGTGTGCACTACATAATGCTAATGAAAGCTTTCCATAGTGTGCACTACATAATGCTAAAGAATGCTTTCCATAGTGTGCACTACATAATGCTAATGAAAGCTTCCTATAGTGTGCACTACATAATGCTAATGAAAGCTTTCCATAGTGTGCACTACATAATGCTAATGAAAGCTTTCCATAGTGTGCACTACATAATGCTAATGAAAGCTTTCCATAGTGTGCACTACATAATGCTAATGAAAGCTTTCCATAGTGTGCACTACATAATGCTAATGAAAGCTTTCCCACACTTAAAATACTGGATTATATGACATTTCACAAAGGGATGATGATTCATTTATGATGGTTATTAGTATTATTATTATAATTATTATGACATATGTATATGTAGAATCCGCAATTGCTAGACCAATGAGGGAATAGTTCAGAGCGAAGGTTTAAGCGTGATGTATTCCACTATTGCTGTGGGAAAAGGGAAAAGTTATTTAGAAATATTATTATTTTATTTACTCGTGTATCTGACTCCATTTATAATTATAATTTAGAATTTGGGTTAAACATGCGTGGAGCTCGGAGTGGTTACACTCAACTCGCCCTTAGGTACCACCATTACTTCAATATATGCTTGCCGGAATCAGCATTATTGCTGAAGCTCAGTTCGGTGGAGAACGCAGAGGTTGGGGGTCTAGGCAACACAATACATGCATTATATTTATCATAGATAGTTGCGAGCCCAGGTCTGAGTGCATTTAAAGGGCTCCTTAAGGCGAATTTGACAAGAACCGGCATAAAACGCCCATGGGTTCTCTTCACATCAAATCACCAGAACCATGCACTACCAACCCTGTTTTGTGGGCAGAACTTGACTGCCTTTCCCAACTTGAGAACGCCACTTTCTGTACCAGGCCGCTGATCAGTCGGTCCTTGGTCAGAATTGTACCCCTGAGTCTTCAGTCATAATTTAGGCTGAAAAGGGTATAATATGGATGAGAGTCATGGAGACCACACACGTTAAATATAAAAATAATTGAATAACAGGCAGGGAGGTCATTAGCTTGGAATTAGCCCTGCGTGAGACGCAGGAGTTCTGACTCCGCATTCACACCACAGGGCTTGGAACGCTGCAGCTCAGATCATGCAGGCAATTGAAGCTGGAAAAAAGGTTTAAAAGAAAGATGCAGTTGATGTGAAAACATGGTAATTTATTAATGACAAATAATCACTGGTTAAAACTGTGAGAGCAAACACGAACACATTCAATGCCTATACTGTAGCTAAACACAGGATAACATGCTGCTAAGACACATAAACATGAACTAACAAAGTATATCACCAAGTGATTCCGTACGGCGTGACTATGGTACCAGGATAACTGTTAAGCAGATTCTCCTCGAATATCCCTTTGGGTTTTCCTTAAATGCAGGCTTTCCACCCTCCACAAGTCCCTTTGTTTGTCCAAATAAGGTCTGGCAGGAAGTTTCACCAACCAGGGACCCCCCTCCACAGAGTCTACCCCTCCCAATCTAGTGACAGTAATAAGACTCTTTGAACAACGGCGCGTGATCTTATGATCTTCTCT
This sequence comes from Ilyophis sp. 1 JC-2022, assembly GCA_022702515.1. Lineage (NCBI taxonomy): Eukaryota > Metazoa > Chordata > Actinopteri > Anguilliformes > Synaphobranchidae > Ilyophis > Ilyophis sp. 1 JC-2022. The sequence continues at coordinate 2,800,044 of CM040405.1, forward strand.
ATCATATCTAGATATCAGGTGAGGTCCCGGTGATGGCCACTCTAGGTTCCAGATATTTATATGGACAAGCGCATCCCTGATAACCTATACAATCCTCCTTCCACATTCTTTATTTCTCCCCCTCCTATACTTTCACATACCACACACTTCAATTAGTATTATCCAGGTTCACCACATTTATCATATTATCCACAATTACTTTATACTTCCACAATTACTAATTTACATGCACATACATATGATGCAATATACATATACAGCTTTGTTTGAGTCAATAGTCCAAAAAGCCATTCAGTTCAAGAGCCTTTGATCCTGTGAAAAACCTGGGTTACTCATTATGAGGATCAAACCTCCTACAGGATGCCTTCTCAAGTCCATTTGTAGGGTTAATTCCAGCTGTAGTTTACGAGGCCATGAGAGGTCAGAGGAAAATGGTTCTCAGGCCACCTGGTAAATTGTTTTATTGCACCCTCAAGGAAATCACCACCAGCTCCAAGGGTTTATGACTGATAATGCCTTTTTCAGTCTTACATATATTATATATTATAATTGCACACAAATGCTTGCACAAACACACACAAGAAGACACACATCTCATAGTGACCCAGGTCCACATTGTCATGGTGATCCAGATCCACATCGTCATAGTGACCCAGATCCACATCGTCATAGTGACTCACGTTCATATTGTCATGGTGACCTAAGTCAACATCGTCATAGTAACCCAGGTAAAAAATCACCATAGCTGTTTGCTCTCACTTGCACTTCTTGCTTCTAACACTTCAAATGAAGGATCCAAATGGCTCTTCTGTGAATTAATGAGGAATGCATGCAGGCTATAAGAGTGACCATCCACTCAGGGCACACTACCCGGCAGCCAAACAACACACTTCATCACAACAGCTTTACTACAGTCTGAAAATTGCATTGCTTTATGTACATGAGTGTGCAAATGGTCAGGCACCAGGAACCGAGTCATTACTGCAAAAATCCAACGACTAACTCCATATAGCAATTTATTTTTCATGTCAATACTTGTTGCTTGCTATGTAAAGTCCTTCTGGTTGTTGCTTGCTAAGTAAGGTCCTTCTGGTTGTTGCTTGCTAAGTAAGGTCCTTCTGGTTGTTGCTTGCTAAGTAAGGTCCTTCTGGTTGTTGCTTGCTAAGTAAGGTCCTTCTGGTTGTTGCTTGCTAAGTAAGGTCCTTCTGGTTGTTGCTTGCTAAGTAAGGTCCTTCTGGTTGTTGCTTGCTAAGTAAGGTCCTTCTGGTTGTTGCTTGCTAAGTAAGGTCCTTCTGGTTGTTGCTTGCTATGTAAGGTCCTTCTGGTTGTTGCTTGCTAAGTAAGGTCCTTCTGGTTGTTGCTTGCTAAGTAAGGTCCTTCTGGTTGTTGCTTGCTAAGTAAGGTCCTTCTGGTTGTTGCTTGCTAAGTAAGGTCCTTCTGATTGTTGCTTGCTAAGTAAGGTCCTTCTGGTTGTTGCTTGCTAAGTAAGGTCCTTCTGGTTGTTGCTTGCTAAGCAAGGTCCTTCTGGTTGTTGCTTGCTATGTAAGGTCCTTCTGGTTGTTGCTTGCTAAGTAAGGTCCTTCTGGTTGTTGCTTGCTAAGTAAGGTCCTTCTGGTTGTTGCTTGCTAAGTAAGGTCCTTCTGGTTGTTGCTTGCTAAGTAAGGTCCTTCTGGTTGTTGCTTGCTAAGTAAGGTCCTTCTGGTTGTTGCTTGCTAAGTAAGGTCCTTCTGATTGTTGCTTGCTAAGTAAGGTCCTTCTGGTTGTTGCTTGCTAAGTAAGGTCCTTCTGGTTGTTGCTTGCTAAGCAAGGTCCTTCTGGTTGTTGCTTGCTATGTAAGGTCCTTCTGGTTTGGTTCATAAGTTGGAAAGGCTTTTTCCACATTGAAAGTGGGTTAAATACAAAACATATGACCTGTGCAAGGTTCATTTGGTCATTGAGAATGAAGCTAGATTACATGTTAGCTTCTTTACCTGATGATGTAATGCTGAAGGGGAAACTGGGGAAGGAGTTTATTGGGAGCACGTTGCTAGGAGACCAGTAAGACTGAAGAGTGGAGACGTAGAGCTAAAAAACAGCATTAACTGACAAATGGAGGCACTCATTTGGTCTCATTTCAGGCAAAAATATCACAAACCATCCTTCCATAAATGACCCACCAGCCCAAATTCAGAGCTTGGTTTAGTTCTCACACACACATGTACGTACACATAAACTGCACTTTCTCACTCTCAACTCAATAAAAAAATTCAGCTGTAAGCCATAATCATTAGCAACGGGGAGCACATCCGAACCAGGAAGTTTTAATTTTGCGCTCATCTCACATGCGCAGTTGTGTCCAGTCAAGTCACATGTACAACGAGGAAGGCGCAGATAGGCCAAAATAAATAATACAAAAGAAAAATCATATCTTTGTCTGTGTGGTAAAAACCAAAAAAATTACTTCGGAAAAATGATGTGATTTTTTTTTAAATATATAATGCACAGCGTTAACATCATTATACTAATCAAAATATTTTTCATTTTCGGTCAAAAATTTATGGAGCCCAATGGGAAAACTGGCTTTTTGGCTTGTAGATGCAAAATTATGTAAAATGCACATACAAGTTGATGGGTTTTTGGATTTATTCACGTATCTCGCGTCTTAATTTTCCTCTCTAAGTGCACCAGATTGATGCATTTAACTTAAAATTTACAAAATTTCTGGGAGGGGGGGCATGCCCCCAGACCCTCCATTGAGGGCGGGGGTTTACCACATCATAGTAGATCCAACCATTTTCATTCTTTAATTTTTGCCGGCTGCATTCAACTGTATGAACCGGAGTTATTTGCTGATGCATTCAACTCTATGAACATAATTATAATTATAGTCTAAATGTAACATAATGGATGGGCTACATACGGGGAAGTGAATAGGCTATATTTTTGAAAGAACATGGGTTAGCGTAAAGCATTGAAGGTTGCGTTTACTAGTAAAAAAAAACACACTGAATGATATGGGAAACAAAAACGTCAGTAATATGCTTACGCAAATAACTGTAATGTGTTTTAGCCTCTTTTTTTCATGAATAAACGTGGCTTTTATTCGCCCTAAAGAATGAGTGTTGTTACATGGATTAAAGCGCTTTATAATAAATGAAAAGGAACGGAGATTGGATCGTGTGTGCCTGACTGCGGTAAATGTAGAGCAATCGATTACCACCCTCCCCCCAACAAACAGCGACCCCCTTGTTAACATTTTACAATTCGAATCCTGCCAATATGTGACAGGTTTAATCTGCGTTGTATATTTTAAAAATTATGACACGACAACGACTGCTGCACGGAGACTTAAAAAGACAGTTGGAAACAGGCTCAATACTTTCACTCACGGCAGCGCCTTCGCTCTCATCAATCAGAGAGAACGTAAAATGGCGGGAGAATTCTATCTGGCCTGGTTCTGGAGCGCACCATTATGCTTAAGAATTCATTACACACCAAATTACGTACATCACTTGACATTAACTAAAGAAAATATATAATACATACATTGTTATGGATAAATTATAAGCAATTACAGTGGTTTTAACAATGGAGTTCACAATATTATAACCTCTTCAGTGAAATTTTACAATAAATTAACCCCTTTAGTAAAAGTCCACTTGGTGCGTTCCTATCCCAGAACACCCAACTCAGGACGTAAACAAAGGGAAGTCGTATATTTATCAGAGTCTAAATGACAAGATGGCTGCGTCCCAATATTCTTCACTCCCCACCTCCACTAGCTCTCCTCTCTTACCCGGAAGTATTCAAAACTGTGAACGCAAGTATTTGCATATACAGTATACAATGTACCTGACATTGCGGTTTGCGTCGAGACATTAATTCATATGTAACTATTAATACGTAATTAAGATGTAATCAGCGACATTAGATTGAAACACAACGATCCGTTTCCGGGGCACGGAGTAGAGGAGTGGTAGTGGATGAAAATATATTTATATATATTTTTTTTTTATTTAACAAAACCACATTGCCCACAATTATTGGCACCCCAATTATGATTTTTTCAGTGTGGGATTAAGCTAATTCACCAAACAGTTAATGTTTTATAACCCTTTTTACTCATCTTTACCAGGGGTACCAACACATTTGAGCACGTCTGTATGTCTACGTGGCTTGGGCAATTTAAATGGACAATGAAGTCGTTATATCCTGAAGGAGGTAATTATGTTATATTACAAGACTCTTTCAGAGGTAATGGACAGAATGCACAGAGACAAACCAGTGAGCTTTATTATTATTTAAATAGGCTATACCATAAATACCCTTGCACACACCCCTTCCCCCTTTACAAACCCGACCGTTGCTAGGTAGGTTGTTACGTAGAGGACAGGGCCGAGATATTCTATTGGCTGAATGTAACGGGCTGGGTTACATACTGGAGTAATCCGATTACTCTGGAGCTGCTGGGAGTACTGCGCGTGCTGCAGCTGCCATTGTTAGCCGCAGAGGCTCGATCTCGTTACATACTGTTGAAAAAATTTACAACAAATACACTATTCAAACAAAGGGGCAACTGTGGCCGTAAAATCTAAGAAGAAAAGGCGAAACGGTTCAGATTTGTTTGTAGCGCAAATGGGCAAGCGAGTATTACTTTGAACGAGGAAGTGTTTTGAATGCAACACACATACGAGTGGTATAAACGCGGTTCGTGTGCTTTTGTGACGAGAGAGCGGCGGCGTATTCACTGCATTGTGGTGGGAAGTTCAGAGCCTCCGGAAATGGACGATGATGCAAACAAAAGCTGTTCTTTCGCGGCCTGGAGCTTGAAATCGCTGTTTGATTACAAGGGAGAGAAAGGGAAGAACATTACCGTGCAATGCAAGCTCTGCAAGCCGAGAGATAAAGTACTCTCAACATCCAAAAGTTCCACATCAAACCTGAAAAAACATCTGGTGGTGAGTATCCTGGCTGTTCAATTGCGTAAGAAATCCATAAATCCTCTATTTATTTATTTATTCGTTCGCTCTTAACGAAACCCCACCAGCCCCGGCCACAATATACTCGTATAGCTAAATGGTCACCACACCAAAACGGGTGAGCAGGCTATTTCTTGCAGAGTTTACCCCTTTACGTGCATGTAAAGTGCTGTAAAATTCACTCTGAACAAATCCCCGGGGTGCGTCCCAATACTCGAAAAATGTACCCTACCTTCCTCCACTACCACCTCCACTCCTCCTTGCCCCGGAAAGAGATCTTTGTGTTTCAATCTAATGTTGCTGATTACATCTTAATTACGTATTAATGGTTACATATTAATTAATGTATTAATGCAAGCCGCAATATCAGATATATTGTATACTTTACATGCATACTTGTACTCGAAACGTTAAGGCAGTTTTGCATACTTCCGGATAGGAGTGGTAGTGGGCGAGTGGAGGAAAGGAGGTGGCGAGTGATGAATATTGGGCTTTTTATTGATTAAAAAAAAAATCTAAAGGGAACCTTACCGGCTATTCGGGGGAGTTCCAGAGAGACGGAACGGCGCGAATTGTACACTTAAAAAAGTGCATTCAACGCTTGAACACTGTTTCGTGCATCAAGTAATTTCAGTAAAACCAACGATGATTTGTTATTTGTTCACTCATAATTACTGTATTTTCATAATTACTGTATTTGCATTTTTAGACATGATAGCCTACTTATATTATGGATGTCAATAGTCAGGTGGTTCTGTTGCTCTTAAATTGGTAAGAAATAATAATAATAATAATAATGGGCAATTCCAGAGCTAAACAGTCACATGGTCATTGACAATTCAAACTTGAATTGTGTGGTTGTGGGTGTTGGGGGGGGGGGGGGGGTCACAATGCATATAATCACAGGGTGCTCAGAGTTCTGCCTGATAGTGTTCTTTTGGAGAAAATCTGGTGCTCCAAAGCTTGGATTGTTTAGTTAATATGAATTAACATGTAACGTGAGTAACATTACTTTTTATTGGTTGTCTGCCCATAAACGCAACAATTTAATATATTATGTCAATAGTTTGGTGCTGTTACAAATTTAGTAAGTAAAGTTTCAAATTAAATGCATCGGTTTTGTCACGGCATCAATAGTTCAATGAGATTGCCAAAGCAAATTTAGGTTTAAAAAAAATAAAAAAATAAAAAAAACTTTTTTTATAAATGCCATGTGACTTTGGCGTAACGTGAATAACGCAGACAGAATTATTGCCACATAATAACCAACCAAGAGTTTTTTTGTATTTTCATGTTGACCTGAGCTATGGTCAAAGGTTGATAAGGGACAAAAATAAGGATGTCCCATCAATTCACTGAATAGTAAATATTATATTATTATAACAGGTGCATAAAACGGCTACTCGCAGTACATGTAACCTGGGTAACGCTGGAGTTACATGAATAATAATGAAGTCTAATTCCTGTTTTTCAGAGAAAGCACTCATCGGTCTGTGAGGGGCAGATATTGGACACGGCAAGGCAGAGTGGCGCATCGATGGAGAGGCTCGGAGAGCCGGCCGCCGAAAGCTCGTGTGAGGCTGAAGAGGAGCGTCCTGCCAAGCAGGCGAAAAACAGCTACATCAACAAAGCGTCACAGCGACGGCTCAACGCCCTGGTGTTCAGCTTCATCGTGGACAGCGCGCAGCCATTTTCCGTCCTGGAGCTGCCCTCCTTCCTGCGGCTGCTGGACGGCCTCCACACCACCAGGGGGCTCATGACCCACAAAGCCCTGGTGGGGAAGGTGGGGTGGGCCTTCCACTCTATGACAGAGACATTGAGCTCCAGGATGAAGGAGGTGCAGCGCGTTTGCACTACGGCCGACCTGTGGTGCGCCGGGGGGCGGTGCTACCTGGCCGTCACCTGCCACTGGATCCAGGAGCGCACGCTGGAGAGGAAGAGCGCCGCACTGGCGTGCACCGCCCTGCAGGCTCCGCCCACCTGCCACAGCCTGGTTGCCAAACTCCGCGAGGTCCACGTGCGGTTCGACCTGCTGGACAAACTGGGGCGCGTGGTGACCGACAGCGGGAGCGCCTTCGTTCCCGTTTTTAGCGATTTCGGTTTCTCTCGGGGCGGTGGGGTTGGGGGCGGGTTTGACGGAGACTGGGAGCGTAAGGGCGTGGCGGTGGGCGAGGGGGGCATGGCGTTTGAGGACGTGAGCGCGCTCCTGCAGAGCGACGTGAAGGAGGTGCAGCTTCTTGTGCCGGTCCACCAGCGTTGCCCCGCCCACGAGCTCAGCCGATTGGCCCAGGAGGAGGTGCAGAGGACCCTGGGGTCCGGGCCCTCGGGTGGCCTCTATAGGGGGTCCATGGCGAAATGTGCCGCCATCTGGGGCCTGGCTCATGGCCCCTCCTCCGCCCCGCCCTTCCTGGAGGAGCTGGGCGCCATGCAGGGGCGCGTTCCACGAGCGGCGCTGTGGAGCGCGGAATACCGAGTGGTGTGCAAGGTGCTGTCGCTAGGCGATGGGGAGGCGCAGGCAGCGTGTGAGCAGCTGGGGGCAGAGCCTCTGAGCGCGCAGGAGGTGCTGTTCCTGCAGGAGTACGTAGATGTGCTGCAGCCGCTCGCATACTCGCTCGACTTCATCCAGGGCGAGAGGAAGTGCATGCTGGGATACCTGCTGCCCATGCTGCTGACGCTGAAGACAAAGCTGAATGAGATCAGGCCCTTCGTCCGCTTCTCCGCCCAGCTCATCGACGCCCTGCTGGCGGGCATTGACGCGCGTTTCGCCAGGATCCTAGCCAGCCGCGAAGCCAAGATGGCGGCCGTGACGGTGCCGAAGCTGCGGCTGTGGTGGCTGTCGCCGGAGGAGCGGGAGGAGGCGCGAGCCATGCTCCTGGAGGAGGCGGCAGCCGAGGAGCGCAGCCAGGAGGTGCAGGAGGACTCGGACTCGGACTCTGAGGCAGAGGCCAAGTTCTTCAGTTTTCCGGAGGAGGAGGGCGAGACCAGGTCCACGGCAGAGGTGGAGGTCCTCAACTACCTGCAGGACACGGACAAGACCCTGACGTCCCTCAACAAGTACCCCTCCATCCGCCGCCTCTTCCTCAAATACAACACCACCCTGCCCGCAGGGGGCGCCAACGTGCAGCGACTTTTCAGCCATAACGGCCACATCCTCACGCCCCACCACACCGGCATCGCTGAGGAGCACTTTGAGCAGGTCCTTCTGCTGCGCTACAACCAGGACCTGTGCCCGCTCACCAACGAGGGCTGGCACTGGAGCTGAGCTGGGCCTGCTAACGAGAGCTAGCACCGGAGCTGAGCTGGTCCTGCTAACGAGAGCTAGCACTGGAGCTGAGCTGAGCCTACTAACGAGAGCTAGCACTGGAGCTGAGCTGGGCCTGCTAACGAGAGCTAGCACTGGAGCTGAGCTGGGCCTGCTAACGAGAGCTAGCACTGGAGCTGAGCTGGGCCTGCTAACGAGAGCTAGCACTGGAGCTGAGCTGGTCCTGCTAACGAGAGCTAGCACTGGAGCTGCGCTGGTCCTGCTAACGAGAGCTAGCACTGGAGCTGAGTTGGGCCTGCTAACGAGAGCTAGCACTGGAGCTGAGCTGGTCCTGCTAACGAGAGCTAGCACTGGAGCTGCGCTGGTCCTGCTAACGAGAGCTAGCACTGGAGCTGAGCTGGGCCTGCTAACGAGAGCTAGCACTGGAGCTGAGCTGGGCCTGCTAACGAGAGCTAGCACTGGTGCTGAGCTGGGCCTGCTAACGAGTGCTAGCACTGGAGCTGAGTTGGGTCTGCTGGCTAATGAGGGCCTTCTTGCTAACGAGGGCTAGTACTGGAGCATGCACAGCATATGGCAGCTGAGCCCTGATTGGCTGACGTGTCTCATAGTATATGGCAGCTGAGCCCTGATTGGCTGGCATGGCTCACAACATATGGCAGCTGAGCCCTGATTGACTGGCAGCGGTACTCCTAAATATTGACACAGAGCTGCTCTCTTGCACTCTCAGCTGCTATCTCAGCACGACTTTGAACAGGAAACGGATACCTCTTTAATCGATTAAGCCGTGCGTGTGTGTGTGCACGCATGTGCGATTGTGTGTGCATGAGATTGTATGTATGTGAGTGTGTGTGCGTGCGCATGTGCGATCGTGTGTGTCAAGGTTATTATCTTTAACGAAAACTAACGAAAAGTAGGTGTGAAAAAACATTTTCGTTAACTGAAATAAAAATAAAAACTAGGCTTTACAAAAAATAACTGAAACTGTATTGTATGTTTACAAAACTAACTAAAATAAACAAAAATTATAGAGAAAATGTCTTTAGTTTTTGTCTTTGTCAATTTATTTCATACATAAGCCTAGTATTTTGGGTGGATATGAAACGAATCTTCCAATTTTTTCAAGACTGTATCCGTCGTCCGGTATTCCTCAAGCACACCTCACGCCTGGTACGCAATAGACACGCCTCCTTCCTCAAGCACACCTCACGCCTGGTACGCAATAGACACGCCTCCTTCCTCAAGCACACCTCACGCCTGGTACGCAATAGACACACCTCCTTCCGGCAAAAATATATATATTCAATATAAAAGACCCGGGTGCGAAGCAGTGAAGCCCGTCTTCTGGTATTCCTCAAGCTTGATATCGTACATCCAGCCTATGATGTAGGCTAGTACATTTAGCCAATAAACAAATGCTTGCTGTCGAACCAATAGCTTACGTATTAATTAATTATTACACTCACTGAATATACTTTTATTGCTTGTCTATTGCATTACTGGTTCTCAAGTTTTGTCCCTCCTTTTTTATTAAACGTATTGACACAATGCAGGTTTGACTCATTATCACTTGCATTGTATTTGAATTCTTCATTATCTACCAAATGGTTAGTTTTAGCGGGCATGTGTCCCGCACGCACACACTTCAAATTTTGAAAAGCTGTGTTTGAAACGGCTGATTCGTGATACAAGGGATTTAAATTTGTTTTAGTTTACAATGTTGGACACTTTTGCACTTAAAGCTGCATCTTGTGTAGACTGTTTACATATTTGTGCCCATATCTACATTTTTCTTGTTCTTGTTCTTGTTGTTGGTTGAAATTTTCTGGTTAATGACACAAATCTTTTATGGTTGTTTTTTGTGGATGGTTGTTTATCTGTCCTCAGTGAATAAATTTTTTTTAAATGCTATGATGTTTTGTTGAGTTATTACACAATACTTTTTCTGACCTTTTTGAATCTCGCCCCTGACAAATACCCCATATTACAAAAAAAATAAATAAAACTGACACTCTCTCTCTCTACGTCGTCCTCAGACGAGCCCTCCATCGGCGTCTCCAGTCATCTCGGTTCTCCATACATCTGGCCAGCTCCTTTGTGCTTTCTGCACCAGCATCTTTCCTTAGTACGTCCACGTAGGTAGGTGTGGGACGTCCTCTTGGTCGATGCCCAAGTGTTGGTTCCCACAGTACGAGCTTTTTGGCCGGGAGTTCTCGGTGTCGATGGCAGTGGCCGGCTAGTCTCATCCTCCTGACTGCTATCTTTTCTGATACACTTGGTAGTGCCCCGTACAGACGCTTGTTGGTAATGTGCTCGTCCTGGTAGATGTTCAGTACTACACGTAACATTCTGGTGTAGCACCCGTCCAGGGACTTCTGTAGGGCTTGCTTTAGTGTCCAGCATTCACAGCCGTAGAGGAGAACGGACTCCACGGTCGCAGAGAAGAAACTGATCTTGATACGTCGGGGGAGGTTGGATTTCCACACGCTGGTCATGCCATTAAGAGCTCTCCAGGCAAGTGCTTTCCTCACTTTAAGGTCCTTTTCTGTGGAGCCGACCCATGCGCCCAGGTATTTAAAGTCACTGACCTCCTTTAGCACAGTGCCTTCTGTTGTTGTTAGAGGCGGATGTTCTTGGGGGATGTTATAGGTCATGACCTCGGATTTCTTTGCATTTAGCATGAGGCCAACCCTAGCACACTCTGACTCCACTCTGGTCAAGAGCTCCTGTGCCTGCTTTACATGGTCAGATAGCAGGCAGATGTCGTCAGCGTAGTCCAGGTCTGTCAGGGTTTCTGCGGGGTGTCTCGTAGACCTTCTGGGCGTGATAGTGAAGCCGAGCTCCTGCTCCCTTCCTTTCATAGCTTGTCTCAGAGCATAGTCCAGTACTGTTATAAAAAGGAAGGGGGCTAGGGTGTCTCCCTGCAGCACTCCGGTTTGGATGCTGAACTCCTCGCTGTTACCGTCGGACACTGAAACTAATAAAAACTAAAACTAAGCATTTTCAAAAAATAAATTAAACTAGCAAATCCGCTTTAAAATCTAACAAGTGCACAGTAAACCTGTCGTCCCCCACCCATGCGCATGTCGTTATCATGTAGCCTACAGTTGTTGAACTTAGTCATTACCGTTTCTCTTGAACGTTTGAATCACAATATACCTGATGGCCACCTCCATTTAATTCATTAGCATATTGATAGTGGACAATTCGAGGGAAACCAGGAAATCTTTCTTATATAACCATCACATTAACATTGTGTGAGAATAGATGTAGCCAACATTACAGATTAGCCTCTGTTAACTAACAACATTTATTTATTTAACGTTAGGTTCAATCTGCAAATATTTCACTATCCATGACCATGGCAATGCAATTTCACTTACCAAATGAACATGTAATAAACATCCAATTCGATGGGAATATAAGGAGAAGACAATGAAAAACAATATGTTTGACCACCAAAAATGGGTACAATTGTGTGTGGTTATAACTGAAGAGACAAGATTCAAGTTAAACGTTTATTAGGCTGGATATTGATGCCATCAAGCTCTTAAAAGAACTCCAGCACAGAAAAGAGAGAACAATGAACAGAAAAACTTGGTTAAGTTATAACGTTGGCTAGCTAATATAAAAAGTAGCTAACTTAGCTAGCCAGCTAACGTAGCCTAACGTTACTGTAACTTAGTCGGTATCCTGATGTGTAATGTTAATGTTATTAATGGCATTTATTAGCCAGGTACTGCATTAAATGTCACAGAATAAGAAAAATAGCTATTTTATGTCAATTTACTTCAAGTGACAGCTTACCTGAAAACCAGTAACGTTGCGACAACTTCTTCTGAATACGAAGAGAATGTGACAGTTTGAAGAGTGAGCGCCTCTCCTCCTCACTGGTCGCATGCGAGCAGCTAGCGGTGCATTATAGCACTACGGTTAGGACACGGCTAAACGCAGACTGCAATATTCCCACTGAGGAGGCTATTACCACTAACCATCTCTGCTAATACTGTTTGAAATTATCCAGATGACATGTCATCTGTGCATTTCAGTGGACATAATGGGCCGACTTGGAAAAGACAGCACCTGTTCCTCTTTCACCCTATAAATAAATCAAGCACTGAATATTGGTGGAAGTTAAAGTAAATGCAAAATTCAGTAGGCTACTGTTTTCACTGTGTTGATTGTGGTCTGCTTTCGCAGGTAGCCTAATAGCCTATTAAATATTAGACTAGCTGATTGGATTACATGGTCCATCTCAGGCGCAGCACTTCCTTATCTGATCTATGCTGCGAAATATAACGACTATAACTAACTCGCCATACTCTATACATCTCAGCCTGTGGCGAAGTGTTCACCTGTACAATGTCCATCTAGTGGCGCAAAAAACAAACCCACTACCAAAGGCTTAATAGGAAAATGCATGTACATTCTACATTTTCCACAAAGAGCTACTAAACACCTTAAGCTCTGAACTCTGTGGATTTAGAAAGTCGACGGTCTGCTGAGTAGAAATGCCGGAGACTATGCTGAGACATCAAGCATAGTTTTTTTATGTACAAAGCAAAATGTACTTGGCTATGGGGAAATTAATTGTAATAGCGCCCTTCTGGTGGTAGGCTCTGGTACATACGTGTGTGACACACAGACAGACAGACGCACGTATGAGGGGTCAAATTAATGCCCCCCCCCCCCAAAATAACTTTGTTGTGGTGAGGGACAATTAAAACTAAACTGAAATTGAAAACAAAAAGTCAAAACGAAATAAAAATAAAAACTAATGAAAAATGCAAAACTAATAACCTTGGCGTGTGTGTGTGCGTGCGATTGTGTGTCAATAATGACCCACATCTATTTTCAAACAAACCTGATATAATTGTGATTGATGAGGACCACAGAGAGGTGTTTGTATTGGAAGTAGGATGTGCCTTTGATTCTAGTTTAGAAGAATCCCATCTTACTAAACAACTAAAGTACCAGCCGTTACACAGGGAGTCACAGTGCTACGGCCTCGTTATACTCAGGGAGTCACAGCGCTACGGCCTCGTTAGACTCAGGGAGTCACAGCGGTACGGCCTCGTTAGGCTCGGGGTCACAGCGCTACGGCCTCGTTACACTCAGGGAGTCACAGCGCTACGGCCTCGTTAGACTCAGGGAGTCACAGTGCTACGGCCTCGTTAGACTCAGGGAGTCACAGTGCTACGGCCTCGTTAGACTCAGGGAGTCACAGCGCTACGGCCTCGTTAGACTCGGAGTCACAGCGGTACGGCCTCGTTAGGCTCAGGGGGTCACAGCGCTACGGCCTCCTTAGACTCATGGAGTCACAGCGGTACGGCCTCGTTAGGCTCAGGGGGTCACAGCGCTACGGCCTCGTTACACTCAGGGAGTCACAGCGCTACGGCCTCGTTAGACTCAGGGAGTCACAGCGGTACGGCCTCGTTAGGCTCAGGGAGTCACAGTGCTACGGCCTCGTTAGACTCAGGGAGTCACAGTGCTACGGCCTCGTTAGACTCAGTCACAGTTCTGTGGCCAGGTGATTCCCCACGTGTTGAAAAAGTTTATTTTCAGTCTTTAAATCATTTAATAATTTTTTTCCACACAACC
>CM040405.1:2818861-2866361 GCA_022702515.1 Ilyophis sp. 1 JC-2022
GCAGTGTACCTGTACAGGTAGTGAGGGTCTAAAGGCAGTGTACCTGTACAGGTAATGAGGGTCTAAAGGCAGTGTACCTGTACAGGTAGTGAGGGTCTAAAGGCAGTGTACCTGTACAGGTAGTGAGGGTCTAAAGGCAGTGTACCTGTACAGGTAGTGAGGGTCTAAAGGCAGTGTACCTGTACAGGTAGTGAGGGTCTAAAGGCAGTGTACCTGTACAGGTAGTGAGGGTCTAAAGGCAGAAGCTAGGCTTGCCACAGTGTTCCTATTCTCACACTGGTGTTACTTCCCTCTAAGGGAGTTTTCTCACCCCTGGTCTGGTTTCACATGGTGTTACTGTTGTTCCGAACCACAGTACGTTTGTGTAATACTTTCATCGTCAACGTGAGTACAACCAGCAGCTATTTACCACCGTCGTCAGGCAACCAGGCTTGCGCCCAATTTGGCTATCTGTTTTTACGAGTGCAGCTTATCAGCTCGCCAGCTGAATGCTGACGTGTGACTCCCAGTAAAAATGAAAAACAACGTGCGCTTCACATTTATGCTTCTGTTTTTGGTCGGACGGTGTCACTACCAAAAAGGTGAGAACACTGAACCACACTTGCGCCTGTGTGTCTCACATGCAGTCATGATGCACCTGTATACGATGCTCTGTGCTCGCACTGAATCACACTTGCGCCTGTGTGTCACACATGCAGTCATGCTGCACCTGTATACGATGCTCTCTGCTCGCACTAGAAGGTTTTTGAGAAGACAGGCAGTAATGAGAGGTCCTTTGGCTGCTTCATATGCAGTGCACTATCATTGACATCTATAAGGTGAGCTCATCACTACACCCGGTGCTGAACAAACTTTCCTGTTAGTTTTCCTTAATGGTTTTGTTTCACACACATTTTTTATATTATTTTAATTTAATAAAATGTGCTTATTAATTTAATAATGTCAACATTGAAGCTCTGCAAATGCATGTTTATTTTATCTAGCTTTTATTTTATTTTGAAATTGTAATTACAAAATACCGGTATAATTACACATCGTTTGCCGCTGGTTAAACCGAACTCTGCGCCAAGCCAAGCAAGAGCATCATTCCGGGGGAAATGAAACATTTTAAACCTTGACCTCCCAGATCTTTCTCATATTTGACACCTATAATGTAACCTTGATGTAATGACCCTCTTTGACTTTGAGGGAAAAAAACACAAACCATCATTTAGAAAAATGTCAATTTTTACTCGACTGTTTGACAACCATAAATGGTAAACAAAAACATCTTGGTCGTATTGTAATCACAATGACTTTCTCTACAACATGAGTCATGTTTGAATACTTTGACTTAATTCTTTTCGTTAATTAATGAATAACTTAAATGAATTATCTAATTATCTCAAAATTACTTTTTAAAATTTTGCTAAATTTTTCACATGTTGTTCTATACAGTCATATGTTTTCAGATGTAAACATATATGTACATATATAGTTTATAGAGCTGCCAGAAAACTAAAACGAAGGTAATTGGTTGGAACAAAAACCAGGACCGGAGTACTGCACCCTTACAGTAATAGTACTGTAAAACTATTGATAGGGTGGAATCTCTTGTACTTTTATTTTACAGTAGTACAGTAAATTTCTAGTTTTACAGTATTTTACAGTAAGAGATAATTCACTGTTTAAAGCAGGAGTGTATATCTCCGGTCCTGGTTTTTGCTCCAACCAATTACCTTAGCTTTAGTTTTCTGAGAGCTCTATACACTACACGAGCTCTATACACTACACGGGTTCACTCCTGTACTTGAGCACAGTAAAATCTTTAAAAAACACTTACAGTCTGTGGCTTAAGCTTGTGCTTATACAAATGTAAGCTCAAGATATGATTGAGCTAATTAAATAATTAAATACAGAAGCTGGCACAGAATCCTGAAACGGATCGGCCTTTCTTGTGCAGCCCTGGGTAACACAAAGGAAATTTTTGTCACTTGTCACAAAAATCTTCAAGAACAGCAAAAACACAAGAATCCCATGAAGAAGTGCCAGAAGAATTGCCAAGTAATGAGGAGGAAGGTGACTGGATGGACACAGAATAGTCAACTTCAACAAGTGTCCATCTGCCATGGGGGATTCGCCTGTCAGTAAGAAAAGATTATAAACTTCCCGAAAGTATGAAAATAAGTTGAAAGCAACCAATCAGACAATCAAAATAAAACTTCATAAACTTTTATCAATCTTTAAAGGTGAACTGTTCCTTTAACCCAGGGCTGATCCGTTTCAGGATTTTGTGCCAACTTCTGCTCTTAATTATTTAATTAGCTCAATCACATCTTGAGCTGACGTTTGTGTAAGAAGCAGCTACAGCCACAGGCTGCAAGTGTTTCCTAAAGATTTTACTGCTCAAGTACAGGAGTGAACCAGCTTCAGTGTGCTTAAGTACAGGAGTGAACCAGCTTCAGTGAACCACCAGTAGTGTATAGAGCTGCCAGAAAACTAAAACGAAGGTAATTGGACCGGAGCGGAGTGTACATGAGTATACATCAGCGTGTACAGAACAACATATGAAAAATTGAGCAAAATAAAAAATATATACTTTTTAAATAATTAAATGACTTTTAATTCTTAATTAATTAGTGCAAAAAAAATAAATCTAAGTAATCAATCATGACCCATGTTGTAGAGCAGGGGCCAGGCTACTCCAGGTGTGTATGAAGGTTTTTGCAGCCAGCAGTTACTCTGGCTCAATAAGATAATTAGTGACATACACCGACATCGATAGACCATGATAAAACGCAACAATACGTGCATACACACTCATACACACACATACACACACATACACACTCATACACACACATACACACACATACACACACATACACACACATACACACAGATACACACTCATACACACAGATACACACTCATACACACACATACACACAGATACACACTCATACACACAGATACACACTCATACACACAGATACACACTCATACACACAGATACACACTCATACACACACATACACACAGATACACACAGATACACACACATACACACACATACACACTCATACACACAGATACACACTCATACACACTCATACACACAGATACACACTCATACACACTCATACACACTCATACACACACATACACACAGATACACACAGATACACACTCATACACACACATACACACTCATACACACTCATACACACACATACACACAGATCCACACAGATACACACAGATACACACAGATACACACAGATACATACACACAGATACACAGATACACACACATACACACTCATACACACAGATACACACTCATACACACAGATACACACACATACACACAGATACACACTCATACACACAGATACACACAGATACACACTCATACACACACATACACACTCATACACACACATACACACTCATACACACAGATACACACTCATACACACTCATACACACACATACACACAGATACACACTCATACACACACATACACACAGATACACACTCATACACACTCATACACACTCATACACACAGATACACACTCATACACACAGATACACACACATACACACAGATACACACTCATACACACAGATACACACAGATACACACAGATACACACACTCATACACACACATACACACTCATACACACTCATACACACAGATACACACTCATACACATACACACACACACACACACTCATACACACACATACACACACACTCATACACACACATACACACACATACACACACACATACACACACACACTCATACACACTCATACACACACAGGAACATTCATCAGCTTCTGTCGCTAAAATATCAGATTATGTAAATGATTGGGCTAATTCAATAATTGGTAACTGGTGGAAGCAAAAACCTGCATACAAACCGGCCCCCCAGGACTGGAGTTGCCCACCCCCCAGGACTGGAGTTGCCCACCCTTGTTGTAGAGCAAATATTTGTGATTACAATGAGAACAAGATATTGTTGTTAAAATTTATGTAGGTCTCGAAAATAGAGGTGGGTAGGACAAAAATGGAATGAGAATGAACACTTTGTCCCTCATTCTTTTACTGATGGTCTGAGTCCTTTTTCTTCATGCTGCTATTCCACGGTTACATTATGAGTGTAATGTAATTAATGTAATGTAATGTAATGTAATGTAATGAATGTAATGAGTGTAATGTAATGAATGTAATGTAATGAGTGTAATGTAATGTAATGAATGTAATGTAATGTAATGTAATGAATGTAATGTAATGAATGTAATGTAATGAATGTAATGTAATGAATGTAATGTAATGAATGTAATGTAATGAGTGTAATGTAATGTAATGTAATGAATGTAATGTAATGTAATGAGTGTAATGTAATGTAATGAATGTAATGTAATGAATGTAATGTAATGAATGTAATGTAATGAGTGTAATGAATGTAATGTAATGAATGTAATGTAATGTAATGAAATGTAATGAAATGTAATGTAATGAAATGTAATGTAATGTAATGAATGTAATGTAATGAATGTAATGAATGTAATGAATGTAATGAATGTAATGTAATTAATGTAATGTAATGTAATGAATGTAATGAATGTAATGTAATTAATGTAATGTAATGTAATGTAATGTAATGAATGTAATGTAATGAATGCAATGTAATGAATGTAATGTAATGTAATGAATGTAATGTAATGAATGTAATGTAATGTAATGAATGTAATGAATGTAATGTAATGTAATGTAATGTAATGAATGTAATGAGTGTAATGTAATGAATGTAATGTAATGAGTGTAATGTAATGAATGTAATGTAATGTAATGTAATGAATGTAAGGTAATGTAATGTAATGTAATGAATGCAATGTAATGGGTGCTTATCTCAGAAAGATCAGAGAGGTCAAATGTTAAAAAGGGTCCATTGAAATTCCCCCGGAATGACCCATAAACAAGAGACAATAAACAAGAGACAATTTCTAATTATAATAACAATTATAACATACTACTGCACAACCAAAAACATTGTGTGTCTGTGTGCATGTGTGTGTGTGCTTGTGTGTGTGTGTGTATGTGTGTGTGTATTTATGTATGTGTGTGTGTATGTATGTGTGTATGTATGTGCGTACGTACGTGCGTTCATGTGTGTAAGTTGAATAAAGGGATACTCACACTCCCCAATCCTTTGGTGATAAGGGCGAGTTCAGTGGGCTGGTATACAGAGCTACGTAACTGCCCCGTGTACCCACTGTATGGAGAGACTGGCCTCTTAGCTGGGAGAGAGAGAGAGAGAGAGCTTACTGTCTACAGAGTACCCACTGTATGGAGAGACTGGCATCTTAGCTGAGAGAGAATGAGAGAGAGCTTACTGTCTACAGAGTACCCACTGTATGGAGAGACTGGTCTCTGTGCTGAGAGAGAGAGAGAGAGAGAGAGACAGAGAGAGAGAAACAAAGAGAAAGGGAGAGAGAGAGAGATTGAAAAAATACTTTATTAAACAAAAACTCCTTCCACTGTGCAATCACACTGGGGACAAAAACATAATCCAAAGGCTTGTCATTACATTAAAGACTCACAGGAAGGAAAAGAGAACAAAAAAAAAAAAAGGACATACTGTCTAAAAAGCAAACAATAAATCGCCATCATCATTCACTGTACATAGAGCAACCCCCACACACCAAGTACAGACAAAACCTCCCATATTCCCCACCAGCCCATAGTATGCTGCCTCCATCTTAAGTCGAGCAGCTAACATCACTTTCATCATCATTACAGAATCTAGAGCAATCGGGCCCTGGATCTAGAGCAATCGGGCCCTGGATCTAGAGCACTCTGGCCCTGGATCTAGAGTACTCGGGCCCTGGATCTAGAGCACTCGGGCCCTGGATCTAGAGCAGTGTTTTTCAACCTTTTTTGAGCCAAGGCACATTTTTTACATTAAAAAAATCCTGTGTCACACCACCAACCAAAAGTGTTACTAATTAAGTGAAGTTAATAGGATAAGATCATTTCTCACGGCACACCTGACGATCTCTCACGGCACAGTGGTTGAAAATCACTGATCTAGAGCACTCGGGCCCTGGATCTAGAGCAATCGGGCCCTGGATCTAGAGCACGCGGGCCCTGGATCTAAAGCACGCGGGTCCTGGATCTAGAGTACTCGGGCCCTGGATCTAGAGTACTCGGGCCCTGGATCTAGAGCATGCGGGCCCTGGATCTAGATTACGCGGGCCCTGGATCCTGTTGCGCTTTGTCTTCTAAATAGCTAACTTTGCCATACCGGTGACAAAATTAAGCCGTGTGTGCACTGGGGGTTGGGGGGAGTGAAAATGAGCCGATAACTTATTTTACACCCAACAAGTCAGGGTGCGCACCTGTACAGGCAGTGTGGTGTTCGTACCTGTACAGGTAGTGTGGTGTTCGTTCCTGTACAGGTAGTGTGGTGTTCATACCTGTACAGGTAGTGTGGTGTTCGTTCCTGTACAGGTAGTGTGGTGTTCATACCTGTACAGTCAGTGTGGTGTTCGTACCTGTACAGGCAGTGTGGTGTGCGTACCTGTACAGGTAGTGTGGTGTTCGTGCCTGTACAGGTAGTGTGGTGTTCGTACCTGTACAGGCAGTGTGGTGTTCGTACCTGTACAGGCAGTGTGGTGTGCGTACCTGTACAGGTAGTGTGGTGTTCGTACCTGTACAGGTAGTGTGGTGTTCGTACCTGTACAGGTAGTGTGGTGTGCGTACCTGTACAGGTAGTGTGGTGTGCATACCTGTACAGGTAGTGTGGTGTTCGTACCTGCATTGGGTTCATCCATAGAAAATGCCTTGTTCTCCATAAACATGTTCTGGGATGTCTGCTCCTTCAGGATGGTCTCATACCCCACCCCACGGGAGGAGGGGTACGGCTCATCCCCGTATCCGGGCGGGGCCTCGCCCTCCTCCGTCAGCGTGCAGATCTCAGGGATTGTGTACAGCACCAAGAACACCCAACCGTTGGTCACCAGGGCGATGGCCAGCGTGGGGTCGTCCCACCTCGGGTTGCCATGGCGACGGTTGCCATAGACGTACATGGCGATCCAGGCGGCCCACACGGCGGCTGATAGGACGCCGGTGGTCAGGACGAACACGGCCTCGCGCCTCCACTGCTTGTGTTTCCCCGCCAATGCAGGAATGGCGGCCAGCAAAGCCGCCAGCAGCAGCACCATTACGTACACCAGCGCCGCCACAAAGTCCTGGTTGGCGATGGCGCAGGGCGTGGCCAGGCCGCTGGAGTTGGGCGGGTAGCGCACAACGGTGACGATCAGCCACTCCGTGTTAATGATGACCTCCACCAACCAAAGCGCCAGAGCAGCAAGACAGAGCGCCCGTCCGCTGGGCCGCCAATCCCGCCGGGCCAGCGTGCTCAGCGCCACGCCGTGCGCCAGCAAGCAGGAGAAGCAGCCGGCGAACAGCACCCCCCACAGGAAGCGGCGCGAGGTGCAAGAGGCGAAGTCCCGCCCCACCACGCAGGCGAAGGCCAGGCCGAACAGGCCCAGCGTGGCGAGCAAGAAGCCGGCCTGCAGCCCGACCGCGCCCTTTCGCTTCCTGTCCGCGAACGGCAGGCTGGCCAGCAGGACAATCAGCAACATGAACGCACTGACCACGCCCGCGGCCGCCAACGCTTCCACGACCACGCCCCACGCCGCGCCCAGATCACACAGCGCGTAGTACAGTGGCTCCACCCCTGGGCCACACCCCTCAGGTGTGCTGTTACCCGCCCAGGTGCCAGGGAAAGACCACGCCCACATCCACAGCGGCAGGAGTCCAACAGCCACACCCAGCATCATCCAACCTGCAATTACACACACACCTTATAAGAGCCTAGGACACACACACACATACTCACACACTCACTCACGGCAAATCCTCACAGAAAGTGGTGAAATCGCATGCCAAATTCTTTAATCTGATTGGTTATTGCACCACATTCCCCGTCACTCACTCACTCACTCTCTCTCTCACTCACTCACTCACTCACTCTCTCACTCACTCTCTCACTCACTCTCTCACACACACACACACACACTCACTCTCTCACACAGACACACACACTCACTCTCTCTCTCACACACACACACACACACTCGCTCTCTCACACAGACACACACACTCACTCTCACACAGACACACACACAGACACACACACACACTCACTCTCTCACACACACACACACACACGCACTCACTCTCTCACAGACACACACTAACTCTCTCACACACACTCGCTATCACACAGACACACACACACACACACTCTCTCTCTCTCACACAGTAAGGTCATGGTTAGCCACAGGTAATTCCCTGTTGATAAGGGAGAGTTCCTCACTAATCACAGCATCTCACGCATGAGAGCCCAGCCTTACAGCGGCACTAATAAAGGACCTGGACACGCAAACACAGTGGACTTGCAACGTGAGTTAATCATTGAAGCACAGGCTTCAGAGAGAAAGAGCGGCTTTAAAAACAACCATTTGTACAGTTGCCATGTCTCTAACGCAGTCTGGCAATCACTGATAAGAATGTTAAATAAATATAGATTTTATGAGGGGGGAGGGGGGTTGGGGGGTGTGTGTAGGGGGTAGCCCGGGGCGGAAAGTAACGAGGGTGGGTGTTGTCAAGGTGATGGACTGGAGATCAGAAGGACGCTTCTGTCGGGGGAAGCTTCAACCATTCTTCCTTGACACACAGCGCCATTTAACCTCCATTTCCTCCCAGACGCATCTGCCCGGAGACGCAGTGGCTCGCTTGTAATTGACAACTGCTGGAGCAAATCACGCCGGTAGTTTATATAGCCAGGCAGGTACACCATAGGTGGGGGCGGGGCTTAGGGAAAGATGGATGCACACCTGTTCAGGTGGGGGTGGGGGGAAGCGCACGGAGCAGCCTTCCCCATATTGTTTGCAGTGATATTGACAACAAACATTTCTTCTTTTACGAACGTTGTGTAAATATAGGAAATAATTCCGAATTTTTGTAGCATGAGGAGAAAGCTATCAGCTCGTTATTGCACTGATAAAAGTAAACCTTTAACCATTGCGTCGGAAGAACCACACCCGTCAGTGATGATAGTAACGGTTAAGATTTAAAGAGCTACTATCACCACTGACTAATTGTTCTCCGGATAATATTTACGCGTTTATTGGACTGTTAGAAAGGTTTCTCACACAAGTTTTGAGACCTTTTAAAAATTATTGTCATCCTATATTTTAAAAAATCGTTTCACAACAATGGCTGTCCAAACTTTACTCCACGCTTAGTGAAGCGTTGGATATGGCGTGTCGGGTTACGGAGGTCTTACCTGCTGGGCACTAACTTGGAAGAGGTTAAATGTTACTCTCGTTTTCCGGAGAGATCACAAAGCACCGAAGAAAAATGAAGACTGCGATATCTTCCGCAATCCGCAGTCGTCTATATCTCAACAGACGAAAAAACAGCGGCGTAACTGTCTGTAAACCGTTTGTGAGTATATTTCAGCAATTTGAAAGTCGGCCAAAGTGAGTGGACCGAGCCCCTAACAGAAGTCTTTATATAACGTGATTTAGCGTGTTTTTCAAAGTCCTACAGATGTATATATGTATAATCCTGTTGTTGCTGAACGCTGTGGACAGGAGCAGAGTTCTCTCAGTTGGTTGCCATCAGCTCTCTCTCTCTCTCTCTCTCTCTCTCTCTCTAAGCCCAGCCTCTAAAGTACTACACCAACCTCGCATGCGGTTCAGGTGACTCCTTTCCTGCCCACGGATATCTAATAGAGCCCCACTGTGTTGGTCACAATAAAACCACACAACTGCGCCAAGCAAAATTTGTTCCCCGAACCACAGTCGGCTGCTTAATCTATTTTTGCTGACCCGCTTACCGCGCAGCGCGCGCGCGCTTGTTTACTCCGTGCTTCTGCCTTGATATGGTTGGAAATTGGTGAAGGGGCGGCTTTGTTCGAGGTTTAAATGGACCTCGCATGTGGTGAATGTTCGAGTAGCATACGTGACGTGTGCTCACCCCGGTCAAGAATTAGCGCACTGCCAGGAACTCTGAGCTGGCTCTGTGCTCGCGCTCCGAACCAAAGCTTCACAGACCCTCTACCGTCAGCTGTGCGGGCTATTTGCAGACCACTGGGGTCTTCACCAACTGTATTTAAACTTACACCCCGGACGTTCTCTGCATTCTCGAGCTGGCATTATTTTAAAAGTTGCACAAAGAGTGAAAATAACTTAAGCGGGTAAAATTTGCCATTGAGCTTGAAATGCCATGATTTATTTAACGTTCCAGCGTGTAAACATCATTTAGAAAAAATACAAAATTGCATTTAGGACACATTTAGGCCCCTGAAAAGTTTGCGTAGCATTATTACGGAGTTAATTGCTCAACAAATATTTATTCATAATTTAACGTACATATTCAGGTATTGCGTAATTAAAGGATGCGGAGAGCGTGCACTGCGTGTGCGATGTCCTTGGGGAGTTTGCTTTGGTTGCTATGTGACATGATAAAGGACCTGAGCAGGTCCCGAACAGAAAACTAGGGGCCACCCTGTGGCCATTCTGGGTATAACACTACTGAAATGTTTGACGCACATCGAATGCATTCTGTACAATGTGCATAATCGCCGTCAATAATAATAGTTTTATTTACATGGCACCTTTCATGCATGAAAATGTTTTATTGGTTTTCTGTTTTCCGCTGTGTGATGATTCACGAGATACAGCGAGACACAGCTCACTACATTTCTGATTTATTTTAGTAATGTTGGTTAATCGCCACTGAACTTAAAAAGTGCCTTAATTTCCCATCATGCATTTCATTACATTAGTTATTTGGCAGACGCTTTTATCCAAAGCGACGTACAATAAGTGCATATTGAATGTCATTGACACAACTACAAAGCAAATCTGATGAAGCACAACTTTCTCACAACAGGAGCTATCCCTAGTAATGAACATAGAATACAGTCGGCTATACCTTCTAAGCTATAAAATAGCAAAAAACCAAATGGAAAATAAACAGAAAGTAATATAAACAGGCCCTATATAGGTAGTTAGTCAAGGTGGAGTCTGAAAAAGTGCGTTTTCAGACCACGACAGAAAACAGACAGTGTTTCAGCTGAGCGCAGCGGAGTGGGGAGTTCATTCCACCACCGGGAAGCTAAAGTGGAGAAGCTCCGCAGACGGGACGAGCGAGAGCCGTTGACACGGAGGGAGGGAAGTGCAAGTCGCCCTGCAGCAGCAGAGCGAAGTGGTCGAGCAGGAGCGTAGTGCTGGATCAAGTCCTGTAGGTAGGAGGGTCCTGACCTTTTGGCTGCAGTGTAGGCCAGGGTCAGAACTCTGAACCTGATCCTGGCTGCAACTGGCAGCCAGTGGAGTGACCTCAGCAGGGGGGTGATGTGTGAGAACTTCGGGAGGTTGAACACAAGCCGAGCAGCCGCGTTCTGGACCAGTTGTAGGGCAGAATGGCGCAGGCTGGCAGGCTTGCGAGAAGGGAGTTGCAGTAGTCCAGACGTGAGGTGACCATGGTCTGGACAAGGAGCTGAGCGGAGTAGGTGGTCACGTACGGCCGAATCCTCCTGATGTTGTACAGGAGGAACTTGCAGGACCGTGCCGTTGCCCTGATGTGGTCTCATTTTCCCTGTGCCCAGCCAGGCTCTGACTACAGTCCAATCATAAACTATACAAATATGGACAAAGTCACTGTGATGTCACCCATTGCCTTCCCACAGCCTTGTAAAAACTGTTTTGAGGCTCCGGATGGCTTTTTCGCCGCCGGTTTGTACAAACTGCGTCTGCTCCGTAGAGCCGAAGAGTACTCAACCTGTCCCTCTGATTGGTCCTGAACAAATGTTAATACCCTGTCCAAACGATACAATATTTTAAAAAAATCAGCACATGCAGAGGTTTTAGATGAAGGAAAGGCACCTATTGCAATAAAAAAAATTTGTGGAAAAAATTTATTGTCTGAGTATTTTGACCACATTGCTGCCATTGACTTACATGGTGAAAGACCCCAGTGGCGCTAATGAGCAATGGCACAAATGCCGCTCCCAGCCCAGCCAGAAAGTGAGCTTCAAAATGAAAAACCGTCAAAAACCGTGACTCCCCGGTGATGAGATTGTGACGAGTTAATGACAACAATCTCGGAAATCTGACATTCAACTCGGGCACCTCCTGACCCAGGTGACAGAAAAATGCGTCAAAGGTAAACAGCTGATCATCCGTAAACATGGAGAGATCTGGACTGCATTCCAATCCCTTGTTTTAGCCGTCCTTCTCTCCTCGGTCCTCGTCTGACCCGGAAATCGATCAGGGTCCGCCATCTTTAAAGACATTCCAAACCGCTAAATGCTCCGCGAGGAGTGGGGAACGGCTGTGGCATTCGGAGAGTTTGCAGTTGGGAAGCGGGGAGGAATGATGGCGGCGAGTAGTAGTGGAGGGAATTCAGAGGACATTGAGGATGACATGGATGTTGAGGAACGGAGTAGAGTAGCTAGCAGGAGAGGACGGGGTAGAGGGAAAGTGAGGAGAGAAGAGCAGGTGAGGAAACCAGGTGATAAAAGTAATAAACAGAGTTTGGAGGAAAGTAGCTCTGATAGTGAAGGATTGAGATCAGTTTGTAAGAAATTGGTGGGAGAAGAATTTAAAATAATACTGAAATTTAGGCGGGAAGATGAAAATGAAAATATCAACTTAAATCTAATGGCTTTGACCAGGGAGTTGAAAAAGAAAGTAGGAGACATTGAAATGGCAAAAATACATCGAGATGGAAGTTTGTTTTTGAAATGCAAAAACTAAGAACAGAAAAATAGGGCGTTGCAGATTGAAAATATCAGCAGGAAAACGGTGATTGAAAAGAAAGTATTGGGTGAGGATAGATTTAAATGGGGAGCGATAACAGGCATACAGATAGAAGAAGATATGGACAAGATTGCAAAGATTATCGAAGGAGGAGAAGTGAGGAGAATTAGAAGACTGTTTAGAACAGTGAATGGAAGGAAGGAAAAGAGCCTATCAGTACTAGTGGAGTTTCAGGGTTCAATTTTACCTGAAAGGGTAAAAATAGGATATATGAGCTTTAGGGTAAGGGCTTATGTACCACCACCGCTACGTTGCTACAAATGCCAGAGATACGGGCATATTGCCGCAGTTTGTAGGGGGAAACAAAGATGTCCTAAATGTGGAGGGGATCATAAGTATGAAGAATGTAGGGATAATGTGCAAGCTAAATGCTGCAACTGTGGAGGTGCTCATAGCGTGGCATATGGAGGATGTAAAGTTAAGAAATGAGCAATGAAAATTCAGCAAATCAAAACACAAAATAACATAACATATTAATTGTTTGAAAACCACGGAATCATTCATGCAGCCTTTGCGGAAGTCTTTACTCGGAACGCGTGACGTGTTTGATCCACAACATCTGCCACGATTTAAAAACATGGCGGAACCTCTCCTACACAAATGTAAGTGCTTACGTTCCTTTGTATGTATTTTATAAAGCGCTTTAATTTATAATGTCACTCGTTCTTTCGGACAAACGAAAGGCACGTTTATTCATGAAAAGAGACAACAAACATTATAGTTCAGCGTGTAAACTATTTGTGTCCCATATGTTGTTTGTTAGCTAACGTTACTGCATAGGAAACGCAAGCTTCAATGAACCCATATCCTTTCAAAACTGTATACAATTTCTTTATATCATTCGGCTGAGGTGTGAAAATTCTATACATTCTATAATGTGTGATGTCACATGTAACTATAAGATCTATGGCCTATGTCAAAAAATGGTCGAATGATAAGCCAATAAATTTAGCATTGGGCGTGGCTTATCACAAAAATGCTAGTAATTCTAAAACCGTTTGACATAAAGTTCTGAAACTTGGTGGCTTGATTGGGGAGTTAGATCAGGACTTGAGCCTTGCAGTTTTAACCCAATCAATCCACGTGGTGGCACTACAGAAATACAAATGTTAGGATGGCAGGTATGCCTATTTGCTTTTTGGGCCAACCCTGTCGAGAGTTGTCTACCATTTTGCAGCCTCTGTTTGACAAATGCCGCGAACAACAAGGCGAACGGGGTCATTCCTATATTCCCAGGGTTTTCCAGATTTATATGGCACATAATGGGAACATGACAAAGGGTTCTATGTTTCCCAGCTCTGTATTCACTTAATATGACATGGGCTATTGTGGGTTAGGGTTATAAACTGGATAATATTTATAAAATATTTTAACTTGAAACGGGTCAAATTTGACCCGAACACAATAGGAGGGTTAATGTGTGTTAACAGAATATTGAACTGTGGAACATAGGACCCTGGGGACATAGATACGCTCCATGGGGAACATAGGACCCTGGGGACATAGATACGCTCCATGGGGAACATAGGACCCTGGGGACATAGATACGCTCCATGGGGAACATAGGACCCTGGGGACATAGATACGCTCCATGCGGAACATAGGACCCTGGGGACATAGATACGCTCCATGGGGAACATAGGACCCTGGGGACATAGATACGCTCCATGGGGAACATAGGACCCTGGGGACATAGATACGCTCCATGGGGAACATAGGACCCTGGGGACATAGATACGCTCCATGGGGAACATAGGACCCTGGGGACATAGATACGCTCCCAAGTCGAACACCTTCTGAGAAAAGTAAACAAACAATGACACAATCAGACAATTCACCAAATTTATTAAGAGGCTAAATTTCGCCTAAATAAAACGTCACCCCATTACGCAAGGTAGAGAAAGAGGTTCGAATTTCACATTAGATGCTTGGGGTGCGTCCCAATACTCGAAAAATGCACCCTCCTTCCTCCACCAGCACCTCCTCTCCTCCTTCCTCCACCAGCACCTCCTCTCCTCCTTCCTCCACCAGCACCTCCTCTCCTCCTTCCTCCACCAGCACCTCCTCTCCTCCTTCCTCCACCAGCACCTCCTCTCCTCCTTCCTCCACCAGCACCTCCTCTCCTCCTTCCCTCCACCAGCACCTCCTCTCCTCCTTCCCTCCACCAGCACCTCCTCTCCTCCTTCCCTCCACCAGCACCTCCTCTCCTCCTTCCCTCCACCAGCACCTCCTCTCCTCCGGAAACCCATCTTTGTGTCATAATCTAATGTTGCTGATTTGGCTACATATTACTTAGTTACATATTAATTAATGTCTCTACGCAAAACCGCAATGTCAGGTACATTGTATACTGAACATGTAAATAATTGTCCTCGAAACGAAAGGCAGTTTTGCATACTCCCGGGTAGGAGAGGAGTGGTAGTGGGGGAGTGGAGGATAGGAGGTGGGGAGTGAAGAATATTGGGACGCAGCTCTTATTCCTTATAAATCTCTCCTACCATTCCTTGACCCCCGTAACGTTTTTTTGCAAGGTCAAAGAAAAGTTGCAAAGAAAGGAGGAAAGGATTTTTTTTTTTTGACAATCGGAATGCAGCCTGCCTCTCTCTCGCTCTTTCTCGCGCTCTCTCTCACGCTCTCTCGCTCTTTCTCTCTCTAATTACCATCCATTCTGCTCCACAAGGTGGCATGGCACTCCACGATAATGCGTCTGAGTGAAACGGCCTCAGCATGGGAAATATGACTGTGGTAGATTCAGTGTCCATTGTCACAGAATAGAGATTAAATAGATTTCTATTCTGATTTATGTTTTCAAGTGCGGTTTACACAATTATGTGACTTGCGCTGTATACTTACATTAATTATTGCTGAACGGCTCAAACCGCTAAAAATGGCTTAATGGCTTATGTGTAGAAGATGAAAGACTTTCCTATTATAGCTGTGTTTTATAATATGCTAATTCCATTAATGCAGTTAATGCATGCGTATTTTATGCTCTTATTACAGTATCTATTTTATTTATAATTTTCTATTACTATTATTAATGTATTATCAATTTTTTCAAATAATGTATGTTAAGCACTTTGTATTGCAATCCTGCTCAAAAGGCGCTTTATAGATAAAGTTATGTAGCCTGGTTTTGGCCTGTCTCCCGCCCCCCCCCCCTCTCCCCTCAGGCCAAACCCCAGAGCAAACAGGCCTCTGGTTTGTTTTCGCTCCATTTCTCAGCAGCCCTGAAGACCTTGTTGACAGGCACAGAGTTTACTGTGCGATAGCAGCTGCGTACGCGCCCTGTCACACATTTTCCATTAACTCACAATACTGCGACCTTGAGAACTCATCTTTCAGTGGATAGGATGCAGGCCGGACCATATTTAATATTTTTAATAGGAAATGAGTAATCAATCAACGGACTATCTGAAATATGTGATTAAGTGACTGATTGATTATGTCAGTTAGCTAGAACAGCCTTGCCTTTAAAAAAAGCTTGTTCACACGAAGCCTGATCCAGCCCTAGGGATCTCACTAAGACTTCCCATAATGCAACATCACACTCTTATGGTCCTGCATACCTGGGTCTTCATGCTGTACAGAGCCAGCTGATCACCATAGTAACTCAGCGGCAAGGTCATATTAATTTGAGAAGGAAGGCGCAAGTTCTATTGTCTAAATCAAAATAGCTAACTAACACATTAGCCAGCAGCCATACCACCATGTGCTCTGCAGTACTGAAGCTAAGCAGGTGTGGGCTTGGTTAGTATTGAAGCTAAGCAGGTGTGGGCTTGGTTAGTACTGAAGCTAAGCAGGTGTGGGCTTGGTTAGTATTGAAGCTAAGCAGGTGTGGGCTTGGTTAGTATTGAAGCTAAGCAGGTGTGGGCTTGGTTAGTACTGAAGCTAAGCAGGTGTGGGCTTGGTTAGTACTGAAGCTAAGCAGGTGTGGGCCTGGTTAGTATTGAAGCTAAGCAGGTGTGGGCTTGGTTAGTACTGAAGCTAAGCAGCAGTGGGCTTGGTTAGTACTGAAGCTAAGCAGGTGTGGGCTTGGTTAGTAAATGAAGCTAAGCAGGTGTGGGCTTGGTTAGTACTGAAGCTAAGCAGGTGTAGGCTTGGTTAGTACTGAAGCTAAGCAGGTGTAGGCTTGGTTAGTACTGAAGATAAGCAGGTGTGGGCTTGGATAGTACTGAAGCTAAGCAGGTGTGGGCTTGGATAGTACTGAAGCTAAGCAGATGTGGGCTTGGTTAGTACTGAAGCTAAGCAGGTGTGGGCTTGGTTAGTACTGAAGCTAAGCAGGTGTGGGCTTGGTTAGTATTGAAGCTAAGCAGGCGTGGGCTTGGTTAGTACTGAAGCTAAGCAGGCGTGGGCTTGGTTAGTACTGAAGCTAAGCAGGTGTGGGCTTGGATAGTACTGAAGCTAAGCAGGTGTGGGCTTGGTTAGTACTGAAGCTAAGCAGGTGTAGGCTTGGTTAGTACTGAAGCTAAGCAGGTGTGGGCTTGGTTAGTACTGAAGCTAAGCAGGTGTAGGCTTGGTTAGTACTGAAGCTAAGCAGGTGTGGGCTTGGTTAGTATTGAAGCTAAGCAGGTGTGGGCTTGGTTAGTACTGAAGCTAAGCAGGTGTAGGCTTGGTTAGTACTGAAGCTAAGCAGGTGTGGGCTTGGTTAGTACTGAAGCTAAACAGGTGTGGGCTTGGTTAGTACTGAAGCTAGTTAGTATGAGCATTCTGGCACAAAATGGCTGCCGTTGCATCACTCAGGTGGTGCTACACATTGGTGGTGGTTGAGGCGAGTTTCCCCTCTTCATTGTAAAGCGCGTTGAGTGTCGAGAAAGGTGCTATATAAATGCCAGGCATCATCATCATCATCAAAATAAAACCCCTTCCAGAACACACTGAAAATGCTGGCACCGTGGCGACCTGTCTGCCTTTCCCAGGAGGGCGGGGCCTCCAAGGGCCACACCCTATAGGGACACCTGGTGGAGGAAGTACAGCAGTTACTTAAAATATTTCTATATTTTTTATAATTTGCCGCCCAACACAGGACTGTCTATATCCAATTCCCTCCCCAATTTGGAATGTCCAATTGTCTCCCCAAACCGCGTTCATGAAACAACCCCACTGCACTGGACAAGTGCAGCAGGCACTTCAGGATGGAGATGAGTCATACATGACCTCACTTCCTGTTTCATGCGAATGCATTAATGTGGGCTGTTACAGTGGTGTGTGTGTGTGCGCATAACAATAAGAAACATACAACCTTGAACAATTATATTTTATTATAAACAATAACAATATAACATTACTACTACTAATAAAAATTATAATAGTAATAATAGCAATGCTAGTTATAATAATGAGAGTAATACAGGTGAATACAGGTAAACAGTGATTCACAATGTTGTTCGATATCCTCATCAGGGCCACTGAGGTACATAGAGGTTCACAGCACGAGCTGTAGCAGCCAATCAGAGATGCCGTGCAGTGTGTCCTTCCTGTCCAGCAGGGGATGATGTAGCAGACGTGTAGATATGCACATGAGCAGCGTTAGGACTGTCCGTTAATGTGGGGGAGAGAGGCGTGTACATGCACCATGGGGTCCGTTAATGTGGGGGAGAGAGGCGTGTACATGCACCATGGGGTCCGTTAATGTGGGGGAGAGAGGCTTGTACATGCACCATGGGGTCCGTTAATGTGGGGGAGAGAGGCGTGTACATGCACCATGGGGTCCGTTAATGTGGGGGAGAGAGGCGTGTACATGCACCATGGGGTCCGTTAATGTGGGGGAGAGAGGCTTGTACATGCACCATGGGGTCCGTTAATGTGGGGGAGAGAGGCTTGTACATGCACCATGGGGTCCGTTAATGTGGGGGAGAGAGGCGTGTACATGCACCATGGGGTCCGTTAATGTGGGGGAGAGAGGCGTG
Organism: Ilyophis sp. 1 JC-2022; assembly: GCA_022702515.1. NCBI lineage: Eukaryota > Metazoa > Chordata > Actinopteri > Anguilliformes > Synaphobranchidae > Ilyophis > Ilyophis sp. 1 JC-2022. The sequence continues at coordinate 2,837,667 of CM040405.1, forward strand.
TACATGCACCATGGGGCTCAGTCCACATCCACACACAACAGCACAAAACAATATGCTAAAAGTGTATTTCACAGAGAACCAATCAAATGTATAATCTCTCTCTCTCCCTTAAGCTCTCTCTCGCTCCCACCCCCTCTCTCTCTCCCTTAATCTCTCTCTCGCTCTCTCTCACACACACACACACGCGCTCTCTCTTTCCCTCCTCTCTCTCTCTCTCTCACACACCCCTCTCTCTCTCTCTCTCCCTTAATCTCTCACACACACACTTTCTCCCTCTCTCCCCCCTCTCTCTCACACACACACACGCTCTCTCTTTCCCTCCTCTCTCTCTCTTTCTCTCTCACACACACACACACACACACACTTTCTCATTCCCTCCCCTCTCTCTCTCTCACTGCACTGCTCTAATTGGTTCATAATCTGGTGCAGTATTAATTCAGACAGTTGATCTGTGTAATTGACCCTTGACCCTTTGGTCAGAGCCATCTTTACGGCCCATGTTCCTCGGACTGCGGGTGTATTGATGAAGGAATGCTAATTAAATTATCAACATATCCCATCATGCACTGCTCCCACCAAGCGAAATCTGTCTCAGTTCAAATTCAATATTAATTGTTATCTTTCTACTCTGTAAATTCCTTTTATTCTCAGCTTCTCTCTTCTTTTAGCCATCACCTCGAGTGGCCATGGTGGTCTACCACGCTACAGCCGGTGTGCTCAGTGCAGAGTCAGGCACGCTACAGCCGGTGTGCTCAGTGCAGAAGAAGCTGTTTGTATTTCACGGTTTTTGCGTCGAGAGTTTCTCTCAGATCTCTATGGCGATCAGACACTGAGGGGTGCGATCAGTGCGGCTCGGAGCTCCTGCTGTTAGAATGACGTTCCGTATGAGTCTGAAATCATGTTTAGGTGTGTGAGATACAGGTGTAAGGTGTGTGGGATACAGGTGTAAGGTGTGTGGGATACAGGAGTAAGGTGCGTGGGATACAGGTGTAAGGTGTGTGAGATACAGGTGTAAGGTGTGTGGGATACAGGTGTAAGGTGTGTGGGATACAGGTGTAAGGTGTGTGAGATACAGGTGTAAGGTGTGTGAGATACAGGTGTAAGGTGTGTGGGATACAGGTGTAAGGTGCGTGGGATACAGGTGTAAGGTGTGTGGGATACAGGTGTAAGGTGCGTGGGATACAGGTGTAAGGTGTGTGGGATACAGGTGTAAGGTGTGTGAGATACAGGTGTAAGGTGTCTGAGATACAGGTGTAAGGTGTGTGGGATACAGGTGTAAGGTGTGTGGGATACAGGTGTAAAGTGTGTGGGATACAGGTATAAGGTGCGTGATGTCGCTGTGTGATATTTATTTAAGGTGTGTGACATAGATGTGGGATACCGGTGTAAAATAAAAAACTGTTTTATGTCGGAAACAAAAAATAATTGTTTACAGTTACATTCGTCGCTACAACGACGGATCACAGGCAGCATTATTTGATGATGAAACGGGAGCGCATGAATTTACATTTACACAAGTGGGAGTGCGCTTAAACCCCTGAATGAAATGATGACGTGCGAGACAAGCGCTTCGGCTGCTGACGGCAGACTTTCAGACGGGATTACTACAGAAACACCACCAACAAGCACCTCGCTTAGCAACTAGCTCGCTGGCAAACAAACATAAAAGCATTTGCCAGACATCTTTGCTAACCTTAGTCAAACATGCCTTGAACTCATAATATGAATAAGATACATCCATTCCAGAAATATCAATCATATATCAATTCCACAAATAAACATAACATGCAAAACCAACAGTTAGCAGGTAACATTAGTGGTTTTGAGTCGACTGTATGAGAAACAGTTAGCAGGTAACATTAGTGGTTTTGAGTCGACTGTATGAGAAACAGTTAGCAGGTAACATTAGTGGTTTTGAGTCGACTGTATGAGAAACAGTTAGCAGGTAACATTAGTGGTTTTGAGTCGACTGTAATGGAAACAGTTAGCAGGTAACATTAGTGGTTTTGAGTCGACTGTATGAGAAACAGTTAGCAGGTAACATTAGTGGTTTTTAGTCGACTGTATGAGAAACAGTTAGCAGGTAACATTACTGGTTTTGAGTCGACTGTATGAGAAACAGTTAGCAGGTAACATTAGTGGTTTTGAGTCGACTATGAGAAACAGTTAGCAGGTAACATTAGTGGTTTTGAGTCAGCTGTATGAGAAACAGTTAGCAGGTAACATTAGTGGTTTTGAGTCGACTATGAGAAACAGCAGGTAACATTAGTGGTTTTGAGTCGACTGTAATGGAAACAGTTAGCAGGTAACATTAGTGGTTTTGAGTCGGCTGTATGAGAAACAGTTAGCAGGTAACATTAGTGGTTTTGAGTCGGCTGTATGAGAAACAGTTAGCGGGTAACATTAGTGGTTTTGAGTCGACTATGAGAAACAGCAGGTAACATTAGTGGTTTTGAGTCGACTGTAATGGAAACAGCAGGTAACATTAGTGGTTTTGAGTCGGCTGTATGAGAAACAGTTAGCAGGTAACATTAGTGGTTTTGAGTCGACTATGAGAAACAGCAGGTAACATTAGTGGTTTTGAGTCGACTGTAATGGAAACAGTTAGCAGGTAACATTAGTGGTTTTGAGTCGACTGTATGAGAAACAGTTAGCAGGTAACATTAGTGGTTTTGAGTCGGCTGTATGAGAAACAGCAGGTAACATTAGTGGTTTTGAGTCGACTGTATGAGAAACAGTTAGCAGGTAACATTAGTGGTTTTGAGTCGACTATGAGAAACAGTTAGCAGGTAACATTAGTGGTTTTGAGTCGGCTGTATGAGAAACAGTTAGCACGTAACATTAGTGGTTTTGAGTCGACTGTATGAGAAACAGTTAGCAGGTAACATTAGTGGTTTTGAGTCGGCTGTATGAGAAACAGTTAGCAGGTAACATTAGTGGTTTTGAGTCGGCTGTATGAGAAACAGTTAGCAGGTAACATTAGTGGTTTTGAGTCGGCTGTATGAGAAACAGTTAGCAGGTAACATTAGTGGTTTTGAGTCGGCTGTATGAGAAACAGTTAGCAGGTAACATTAGTGGTTTTGAGTTGACTGTATGAGAAACAGTTAGCAGGTAACATTAGTGGTATTGAGTCGGCTGTATGAGAAACAGTTAGCAGGTAACATTAGTGGTTTTGAGTCGGCTGTATGAGAAACAGTTAGCAGGTAACATTAGTGGTTTTGAGTCGACTGTATGAGAAACAGTTAGCAGGTAACATTAGTGGTTTTGAGTCGACTATGAGAAACAGTTAGCAGGTAACATTAGTGGTTTTGAGTCGGCTGTATGAGAAACAGTTAGCAGGTAACATTAGTGGTTTTGAGTCGGCTGTATGAGAAACAGTTAGCAGGTAACATTAGTGGTATTGAGTCGGCTGTATGAGAAACAGTTAGCAGGTAACATTAGTGGTTTTGAGTCACTTGTATGAGAAACAGTTAGCAGGTAACATTAGTGGTTTTGAGTCAGCTGTATGAGAAACAGTTAGCAGGTAACATTAGTGGTTTTGAGTCAGCTGTATGAGAAACAGTTAGCAGGTAACATTAGTGGTTTTGAGTCGACTGTATGAGAAACAGTTAGCAGGTAACATTAGTGGTTTTGAGTCGGCTGTATAAGAAACAGTTAGCAGGTAACATTAGTGGTTTTGAGTCAACTGTATGAGAAACAGTTAGCAGGTAACATTAGTGGTTTTGAACACGACAGGTAAAACTATACACAAGAACAAGCTTTACATTCCTTTGTATTGACCATATTTACCTGACTAATTACCTTGCTAGAAACAACAAGTGATCACATGCAACCGTTCTCAAATAACTTGAGCCAATTAATTTGTTTATCCGTGACAAAATTACGTTTAGCCAATCGGGTTGAATCAAAGTTGTGTTGACAGACATGGGTAGCTGTGATTGGCTGCTTTCAGGAATATCACTTTATTGTGTGTGTCTGGTGGAGGTAGGGGAGGAGCTACTTGGACAGCTCAGCTGTAAAGGCTGGTGATTGGCTTAGGCTGGGGTTCCTATATGAAATGGAAGAGTGGAATACTGAGGCAACATTCACACTATTAATATTCCATATTAGAATAACACAATACCGTGTATGTGTTTGCACCAGGTCTAATGGACCAGAACGGAAACAGCGTCCATATTCTGTACATACATACATACATACATATGCATGTATATGTACACGTATGTGTGTCTGAGTATATGCATATGCACACACACGCACACATATATACACATAACTAATGTGTCAGAAATATCCGGCAGTCCACTCCACTTAAATAAAAAGGCAATGTTCAGACCTTTATAAATTAATGTGAATGAACGGATACAAACGGTCCACCAAAAAGACAAAATAAATTAGATTAGACAATAATTTTTAAAGAAAAAGACACAGAAACACAGAAAACACAATAACCCCCCCGCCGCCGCCCCCCCCCCCCCCCCCAATGAAGCTGCCATCTGAGGGGAAAAGTACTGAGTAGTGATTGGTCTGTGTGTTGTCCTGACAACAGTGGCACACAGTGGTTATAATGGGATGGAAGGGCGGCCTTGGCAGTGTCACATGGTCACACTGGCTTTGCGAATGGGTGGAGTCGGGGTGGGTTTGGGCTGCAGACGCTTGGCCCCGCTGGACAGAGAGGAGGAGGAGTGGGCGTGGCCAGGCATGGCCTGGGGCGGGAGGGCGTGGCGGGGGTGGGGCCCCGCCCGCAGCAGCAGGAGAACGTCGCGCACGGCTGCGCGGAACGGCTGGCTGGTGAAACAGTACAGGAAGAAGTTGACGGCGGTGTTGAGCATGGCCAGCATGTTGGCCAGGTCATAGGCCAGGTGGACACGCCAGTCGCTACGCACTGACGCCACGTGCAGGTGGTATAGGACCACGCCCGTACGCGGCGCCCAAAGCACGCAGAACGACGAGGTTACCGCCAGGAGCGTCGCCGTGGTCTTCCCCAGCCGGCGCGGGGCAGAGGGGGCGGGGCTGTCCTCCCGGCCCCGCCCCCGGCCCCGCCCTCTCAGCCGCAGAACGATGAGGGAGTTCAGCGCCAGGAAGATGGTGCAGGGCAGGAAGTAGATGATGGTGACGTGCGCCCAGATCAGCGCCGTGTCCCGTGCCGTGGGAACCCCGCCCTCCCGCCAAAGGTCCGTCCACCAGAAGAAGGGTACCCCTGAGGCGAGCGCCAGCGTGAACACGCCCGCTACGATGCGCCGCGCGCGCCCGGGGTAGCTGATCCGCCGGTGGTGCAGCGGGTGGCACAGCGCCACGTAGCGGTCCACCGTTAGCGGGACGGCGGTCCAGACGGCGGCGTGGTTGGCAGCGAACTCGAGCACGCTGACGGAGTGCAGCAGAAGGGCCGGAACCTTCCGGTGGAACACCGCCGTCTCCAGCAGGAAGCCCACAAACACGATGAAGAGCTGCGTGAGGATGTCGGCTCCCGTCAGGGCCAGCAGGTACACGTACAGAACCTTCTTACTGCGCGACGCCAGCCGCCACAACGCCACCGCCGTCAGGACGTTCACTGAGAGGTGGGGGAGAGAGAGACTAAGATTCTCAAAACTAAGATAAATATATTAATGCAAGTGAAATATTTCCCTCCCCAATTCTTTAGAATAAATTTGCTTGTGGGAAAGTGATTCTAAAAAACATTTTTGTAATGTTTTTCAACAGATAATATTTCACAATGCAAACAAGTAAAGTGTAGGACAGACATCCCCCCCTCCCCATGGAGCCAATCAGAACAGGCCCTGGTTGGGGGATTGTTTGTAATTAGCACAGTGGTGCACCCAACAGATCATTCATTATTGATCCGTAGCCCCTCCCCGTCTGTAACTGGGACACATTTAATTAGCACCTCAACGGATAATACATGTGCACACACACACACACACACACACATGCACACATGCGCTAACATACATACACACAAACTCACATACACACATACACGCACACGCAAACACATACACACACACACTCGCAAACATACATACGCACACACATACACAAACACGGAAACACACACATACACACATGCAAACATACATACACCACGCACACATACACACACGACCGCACACACATGCACAAACACACATACACAAACACGCACACACACGCACAGATACTCATACACACATACACACATGAACACACACTAACACACATACATATACTAACACACACAGACACACACACACACATACATATACTAACACATACACACACGCATTCACACCCATTAAGATATACAGTGAGGTTCTTGTGCAGCTGAAAGTGTAGAGTGCTGTACCTGGTCCTCCCACACACAAGAGGGCGCTGTAGTAGATGATGGGGATGAAACCCAGAGCACACTCAGACTTCTGCAGATCCCTGGGGCTCTGGCTGCTGTCGGGCTCTGTGGTGTTGGGCCAGGAGATCATAGCAGCTGTGATTCACCTGCTTCTGGAGAGGCATGAGTTAGACATACAGTATTAATCTACATTCAACACCCTATACCCTACACACTATACACTATACACCCTACACACTATACACAGCAAAACACTACACCCTACCCACTATACACCCTACACACCCTACACACTATACACAACAAATCACTACACCCTACCCACTATACACCCTACACACTATACACAACAAATCACTACATCCTACCCACTATACACCCTACACACTATACACAACAAATCACTACACCCTACCCACTATATACCCTACACACTATACACAGAAAAACACTACACCCTACCCACTATGCACAGCAAGACACTACATCCTATCCACTATACACCCTACACACTATACACAGCAAAACACTACACCCTACCCACTATACACCCTACACACTATACACAACAAATCACTACATCCTACCCACTATACACCCTACACACTATACACAACAAATCACTACACCCTACCCACTATATACCCTACACACTATACACAGAAAAACACTACATCCTACCCACTATATACCCTACACACTATACACAGCAAGACACTACATCCTACCCACTATACACCCTACACACTATACACAGCAAGACACTACACCCTACCCACTATACACACTACACACTATACACAGCAAAACACTACACCCTACCCACTATACACCCTACACACTATACACAACAAATCACTACACCCTACCCACTATACACCCTACACACTATACACAGAAAAACACTACACCCTACCCACTATACACCCTACACACTATACACAGCAAAACACTACACTATACCCACTATACACCCTACACACTATACACAGCAAAACACTACATCCAACCCACTATACACCCAACACACTATACACAGCAAACAGTGGGTATATTCACATTATTCTCACACCTATTTACTGACCCACACTGACTGCATTATGCTGTTTAATAACCACACTTCCACTGCAATATGATGTATTATAACCACACCAACACTGCATTATGCGGTATAATAACCACACTTCCACTGCACTTTGATGTATTATAACCACTGTACACCACTGTGGCTGATTACCTGACCATGGTGACAGATAGCAAACAGAAAAAAACCTTGACAATGTAGAGACTCAGTGAGCACAACCTGGCCATCGAAAGAGGCCGACACAGACAGACATGGCTGCCCAGAGAGGACAGACTGTGTTCGCACTGCAATCAGGGAGTGGTGGAGACAGAACTGCACTTCCTCACAACATGTGGAAGGTACCAGGACATAAGGGAGAATTTCTACACAAAATTTATAAAAATATGCCCAGAATTCATAGCTTCAAATGATCATCAAAAGCTCCCCTATTTATTAGGGGAACATAGAGAATGCATTGCATTAGCGGCAAAACATGTAACAGCCATAAACAGAGGGACAACCAGTGAGTGTGCATATATTTATCTGTACACTGTATGTCTAGATCTGTGTTTATGTGTTCAATTGTGTTCTTTGTTCTGTGCTTTGGCAACATAGAGAGAGAGAGAGAGAGGAGGAGGAGGAGGAGGAGGAGGAGGAGGAGGAGGAGGAGGAGGAGGGGAGAGAGAGAGAGGAGAGAGGAGAGAGGAGGGGGGAGGGGGGAGGGGGGAGGGGGGAGGGGGGAGGGAGAGCGGGAGAGAGGGGGGAGAGCGAGAGGGAGAGAGAGAGAGAGAGAGAGAGAGAGAGAGAGATGATTTAGCAGTAGATGATTAGATGTCTCATAACAACAGATGGGGAGAAATATATAAATCAGTCTTTCTTTTGTAAGGCTGGGAAAAGTGTTATCAGTCCTAAAACCCTTGCAGCTAGGGGTGATTTCCTGGAGGGTGCAATAAAACAATTTATGGCCTGAGAAACTGTTCCTCTGACTTCTCACGGCCTCGTAACCTACAGCGGGGGTTGAACCTACAAACTGGACATCAGAGACGGCATCCGCACAGGTCTTTTACGGCCTAGATTCTGGACTGAATGGTGAACATATTAAACAAAGCTGTATATGTATATTGAATCATATGTATGTGCATGTAGATTGGTAATTGTGGAAGTATAAAGTAATTGTGGATAATATGATAAATGTGGTGAACCTGGATAATACTAATTGAAGTGTGTGGTATGTGAAAGTATTGGAGGGGGAGAAATAAAGAATGTGGAAGGAGGATTGTATAGGTTATCAGGGATGCGCTTGTCCATATAAATATCTGGAACCAAGAGTGGCCATCACCGGGACCTCACCGGATATCTAGATATGATAGAGAAGATCATGAGATCACGCGCCGTCGTTCAAAGAGTCTTATTACTGTCACTAGATTGAGAGAGGGAGACTCTGTTTCTCTCTCTGGAGGGGGTCCCTGCGTGGTGAAACTGCTCTTCCTGCCAGACCTTATTTGGACAACAAAGGGACTTGTGGAGTGGGCATACCAGCGCTGAACTGCATTTAAGAAGATCCCAAAGGGAGACTCCGGGAGAATCTGCTTAACAGTTCTCCTGGTACCATAGTCACACCATACGGAATCACTTGGTGATATACTTTGTTTGTGAACTTGTTCGTGTTTATTTGTCTTGACAGCATGTTATCCTGTGTTTAGTTATAGGCATTGAATGTGTTCGTGTTTGCTCTCACAGTCTTAACCAGTGATTATTTGTCATTAATAAATTACCATGTTTTCATATCAACTGCATCTTTCTTTTAATCCTTTTTCCCAGCTTCAATTGTCTGCATGATCTGAGCTGCAGCGTTCCAAGCTAATGACCTCCCTGCCTGTTATCCAATTATTTTTATATTTAACGTGCGTGGCTCTCATCCATCTTATACCCTTTTCAGCCTAAATTACTACTGTAGACTCAGGGGGACAATTCTGACCCAGGACCGACTGATCAGCGGCCTGGTACAGACGTGGCGGACTCAAGTTGGGTAGGCGGCAAGTGACGGTCCAATTGTAAAGGTCGGGTTGGTGTATCGGTTCTGGTGATTTGATGTGAAGAGAATCCATGGGCGTCCTACGCCGATTCTTGTCAAATTTGCCTTAAGGAGCTCTTTAAATACACCCAGAGTAGTGCATGGTTCTGGTGATTTGATATGGGAACCCATGGGCGTATACGCCGGTTCTTTTATTGTCAAATTTGCCTTAAGGAGCCCGTTAAATGTACTCAGACTGGGGCTCGCAACTATCTATGATAAATGAATATCATGTATTGTGTTGACTAGACCCCCAACCTCTGCGTTCGCCACCGAACTGAGCTTCAGCAATAATGTTGATTCCGGCAAACATATATTGAAGTAATGATGGTACCTAAGGGCAAGTTGAGTGTAACCACTCCGAGCTACACGCATGTTTAACCAAAATTCTAAATTATAATTATAAATGGAGTCAGATAAACGAGTAAATAAAATAATAATATTTCTAAATAACTTTGACCTTTTCCCACAGCAAGAGTGGAATACATCACGTTTAAACTTTCGCTCCGAGCTATTCCCTCATTGGTCTAGTAATTGCGGATTCTACATTTGGTGACCCCGACGTGATTCCAGTTGCAATTTGTGGAATTTACAATTTGGATCCCTCTGGCAGGGGGGTATCTGCTTTTTCTTTACCTCCTAATTTTCCTGCACGTTTGTTTACGAAAAAATTCCTGGCAGTTTGGCGTACAAGATATTCCTTACAGGGAGTTTCTGGTCAGCTAAATTGCTGGTTCTTCATCCTTGGTGTGGTGAGTAACACAATTATCTTATGTATTAGCATATACTAGGGAGAGTTGTTGTTTCACCACATCTGGAGGCTGTTTAAGGGATTTACATATCAGTGCAAAGTTTTCCTTTTATCCGTGGAATAGTGAGGATGCAGTCCTCACTGTCATATGTATGCAAGGTTGACACTGTCATTCTAAAAGGCAGAAGTCATATATGCAATTAGGTCACTGTAATGACAATATCATTTTAAAACCCTAGAATGGGTAAATTAAAGATGATATATATATATATGTGTGTGGATGTATGTATGTATATATGTGGGTATGTGTATATGTGCGTGTATATGTATATGTGTACGTATGTGTAGATGTATGTATATGTATGTGTGTGTGCGTATGTGTATGTATATGTATATGTATATATATATATATATCTATATATGTATATCTATTAGAGCAATGGCAGATGTGGCACTGCTCTAAAATCCAGCAGGCCACGTTTTCATAGGAAAGCACATCTTTAAAAACTGCATGCCATTTTTGCATTGGCTATTTTCATGCAAAAACAGAAGTCTTTCTTCTGTAGTTACTTTTTTACCCCCATATTGGTGTCTTCCTTTGTTGTTAATTTGTGTCTTAAGCTATACATCTGTGAAACCATAAGGCTAAAGTGTAATACACTTGCTTTAAATCCATAAATGATGCCTGGGCATGTCATGTAGGGAATGTTGGGATTCACTAATATACCTACTTGGGTGCCCATTCAGTTAACTGAGGCATATTTATTAAATTTCATGGATGTATTTTTGTGTACATTTCCCTAGCACAAAAACATGTGTTAGAATGTCTGTCTGACGCCAAGAAGCCAGTTAATGCTGTAAAATTAATCAAATGCCATGCATATTTGACCTTTTCATTTAAAAGCTGATGGTAGGGTCATTTTCTAGCACATACTGGCTTACTGGTCTCTTTTTGTGTTATTTCTCCTCACTTCCCCCTCCCTCTATCTTGTTGAAGATCTTTGTTTTTTAAAGAGAGGTGAACCTACATTCTATAGAGAGTGTATGATTATTTGTTTTGAATCATCAAGACCAGGCTATAACCACATCACATTATATTACATTACATTACAGGCATTTAACAGATGCTTTGATCCAAAGCGATTGACCATTCTTTGATCTGAGTAAGATGGGTGGAAATACCTGTAGGGGCCGTAAAGACATTCAAACCTCGTTTAGGAAATCTGAACCATAAACAGGCCCCCTGGTGTAGCACTAGAGTAAAGTTTACAACACATTTATTAGTGTAAAAGGATCCACCCATCCAATTCAGAATATCACCTTAGATTCACTTAGCACCATGACGACAATACACACCTCACACAGTTGCATAAGAGACAACCTCTGTTAAACAGACAAGGCTGGTAAAAACGGTAAATGTTTCTATACCCATAGCAAAGTGAGATAGGGACCAGACCGTCGGTTCCCAACCGGGTGGCTGATTACCACTACGGGGCTCGGTGTGACACTGAGCTAGGGATTTCTATCGACTGGATCACTGGCCGGTCGGGTCGCATAGAGCAGTGAGCACATGAGTTGCGTCCCGGTAATGGAGCACATGAGTTGCGTCCTTGTAGTGGAGCACATGGCCGCTGCGCTCCAGCCTGGAGCTGCGCCCGACAGAGAGGGAGGCTCGAAGGAGCTAAGTGAAATCTGCACTCAACACCACTATATCAACACACATCCTAAACCACATAACTGCAGCACATATAGAACAATGTACATTCAGACATATGTGTTTTGTGTGTGAAACCAAAAGTTTTGTATATTTCAATGCTCTCAACAACATACAACTTTGGTGTTACATTGTATTTTACAACTGTAAAATCATTTATAATGAATGACTGTTTCAGTTAAACTGTTTTCTGTTTCGGTCTATTTCCATCCTGGTTTCAAGCATGCAATCGGGGGGTAATAGAGGGCAATACAATATAGTATAATTACAGTATGTTATATATGCAATAGGCATACGGTATTAAAAATTCAAACCCAATGTCCCTGTCTGTCAGTTCTGTGTAGACATTCCATGATTCCGCATCCCTTCATATTTTGATTAACCTTACAAAACAGATGGGTAGATAGTAAAGAGTATCACTGAATTGTTCAGAAAGCCTCCACATTTGTCATATTTACATGTAAGCTTCCACATTTATCATATTTGCATATATTGATGTTTGTATAATACAGCTACTGTGATGTAATCCAGCAGTCCAGGTGTCGGATGCACTGTGGGATGATTGTCCAACAGGTAAATGAACTATCACCTCCACCGGCCCAGGTAGAGGTGAACATGGCCAAAGAACAGCGGAAGTCCTGTCCAGCTCCTCTACCCGCGCGGCCCAGGGTGCCTACACATGGTGGGACTGGGTGTTCTGAGGATGCGTCAGTGCCAGCACCCTCAGATGTGCCCTCACCCTGGTGAAGTGCTGATATTTCCAACACCTCAGCTACGCCCGGTGCACCTCAACCCATGCTGCATTGGTTTTCAGCTATCAGCTGGGACTGGGACCATAAACACCAGCATGGAACCAGCGCCACTCTTTATGACCCCTTGGGACTGTGTTTGTTTGTCCCACGGGGCCAAACGGGGATCTGTAAGGCTGGGAAAAGTGTTATCAGTCCTAAAACCCTTGCAGCTAGGGGTGATTTCCTGGAGGGTGCAATAAAACAATTTATGGCCTGAGAAACTGTTCCTCTGACTTCTCACGGCCTCGTAACCTACAGCGGGGGTTGAACCTACAAACTGGACATCAGAGACGGCATCCGCACAGGTCTTTTACGGCCTAGATTCTGGACTGAATGGTGAACATATTAAACAAAGCTGTATATGTATATTGAATCATATGTATGTGCATGTAGATTGGTAATTGTGGAAGTATAAAGTAATTGTGGATAATATGATAAATGTGGTGAACCTGGATAATACTAATTGAAGTGTGTGGTATGTGAAAGTATTGGAGGGGGAGAAATAAAGAATGTGGAAGGAGGATTGTATAGGTTATCAGGGATGCGCTTGTCCATATAAATATCTGGAACCAAGAGTGGCCATCACCGGGACCTCACCGGATATCTAGATATGATAGAGAAGATCATGAGATCACGCGCCGTCGTTCAAAGAGTCTTATTACTGTCACTAGATTGAGAGAGGGAGACTCTGTTTCTCTCTCTGGAGGGGGTCCCTGCGTGGTGAAACTGCTCTTCCTGCCAGACCTTATTTGGACAACAAAGGGACTTGTGGAGTGGGCATACCAGCGCTGAACTGCATTTAAGAAGATCCCAAAGGGAGACTCCGGGAGAATCTGCTTAACAGTTCTCCTGGTACCATAGTCACACCGTACGGAATCACTTGGTGATATACTTTGTTTGTGAACTTGTTCGTGTTTATTTGTCTTGACAGCATGTTATCCTGTGTTTAGTTATAGGCATTGAATGTGTTCGTGTTTGCTCTCACAGTCTTAACCAGTGATTATTTGTCATTAATAAATTACCATGTTTTCATATCAACTGCATCTTTCTTTTAATCCTTTTTCCCAGCTTCAATTGTCTGCATGATCTGAGCTGCAGCGTTCCAAGCTAATGACCTCCCTGCCTGTTATCCAATTATTTTTATATTTAACGTGCGTGGCTCTCATCCATCTTATACCCTTTTCAGCCTAAATTACTACTGTAGACTCAGGGGGACAATTCTGACCCAGGACCGACTGATCAGCGGCCTGGTACAGACGTGGCGGACTCAAGTTGGGTAGGCGGCAAGTGACGGTCCAATTGTAAAGGTCGGGTTGGTGTATCGGTTCTGGTGATTTGATGTGAAGAGAATCCATGGGCGTCCTACGCCGATTCTTGTCAAATTTGCCTTAAGGAGCTCTTTAAATACACCCAGAGTAGTGCATGGTTCTGGTGATTTGATATGGGAACCCATGGGCGTATACGCCGGTTCTTTTATTGTCAAATTTGCCTTAAGGAGCCTGTTAAATGTACTCAGACTGGGGCTCGCAACTATCTATGATAAATGAATATCATGTATTGTGTTGACTAGACCCCCAACCTCTGCGTTCGCCACCGAACTGAGCTTCAGCAATAATGTTGATTCCGGCAAACATATATTGAAGTAATGATGGTACCTAAGGGCAAGTTGAGTGTAACCACTCCGAGCTACACGCATGTTTAACCAAAATTCTAAATTATAATTATAAATGGAGTCAGATAAACGAGTAAATAAAATAATAATATTTCTAAATAACTTTGACCTTTTCCCACAGCAAGAGTGGAATACATCACGTTTAAACTTTCGCTCCGAGCTATTCCCTCATTGGTCTAGTAATTGCGGATTCTACACTTTATTTTCTTAGGTCTCTTATCTCTCCCTCTCTCCCTCTCTTTCCCTGCCCCCGGTGACCTGGATGCTTGTGTCACAGTGAGTGTTTTTCCTCTCTTTCTCCTGGGTGTGTGTGAGTGTGTGAGTGTGTGAGTGTGTGAGTGTGTGAGTGTGTGAGTGTGAGTGTGTAGTACTGGGGTAGAGGCATTATCTGTGTTAATGGGCCTGTCAGTTTAGCAGCTCGAGTAGAGAAATGAACTGCAGCAGAGTACAGTTATGAAGGACATCTACAGAGTACACACGCACACACACTCACACATTTTCACACACGCACACACACTCACACAGACACACACACACGCACACACACACACACATTTTCACATAGACACACACACACACACATTCACATGAACGCTGTACTGTAGATGTATTTCCCACAATGCACTGTGTGTCTCGCTGCATTGATCACTCTTGCTTAGCTGTGTAAATGTGTGGTGCTTATGCAAGTAGAACTCAGAAGAGCGGTAAACAATGTTGTCATTTTACACATGCGTAAAACAGCTAGGCCTGCTGTCTAAGGCAACCTGCATTAGTGGGACAGCCAGGCTAATACATTATTTATTAATTTACTTATTGATTGATGTGCTTTTATTCTGAGAGACCTCTTAAGTCAATAAGAGCCTATATATTGATTTAATGAGCTTTGGTACTTGTCCAGGGGTGTTACAGTCAAAGACTCATTTAATTTGGTGTGTAATGTTCAGTGGAACCTTTTTTCAGTGTATAGAATATCTTGCAGCATTCCCTAGTCGGTGTGTATAATCTCTGTGTATAGAATATCTTGCAGCATTCCCTAGTCAGTGTGTATAATCTCTGTGTATAGGATATCTTGCAGCATTCCCTAGTCGGTGTGTATAATCTCTGTGTATAGAATATCTTGCAGCATTCCCTAGTCGGTGTGTATAATCTCTGTGTATAGAATATCTTGCAGCATTCCCTAGTCGGTGTGTATAATCTCTGTGTATAGAATATCTTGCAGCATTCCCTAGTCGGTGTGTATAATCTCTGTGTATAGAATATCTTGCAGCATTTAATTTGGTGTGTAATGTTCAGTGGAACCTTTTTTCAGTGTATAGAATATCTTGCAGCATTCCCTAGTCGGTGTGTATAATCTCTGTGTATAGAATATCTTGCAGCATTCCCTAGTCGGTGTGTATAATCTCTGTGTATAGAATATCTTGCAGCATTCCCTAGTCGGTGTGTATAATCTCTGTGTATAGAATATCTTGCAGCATTCCCTAGTCGGTGTGTATAATCTCTGTGTATAGAATATCTTGCAGCATTTAATTTGGTGTGTAATGTTCAGTGGAACCTTTTTTCAGTGTATAGAATATCTTGCAGCATTCCCTAGTCGGTGTGTATAATCTCTGTGTATAGGATATCTTGCAGCATTCCCTAGTCGGTGTGTATAATCTCTGTGTATAGGATATCTTGCAGCATTCCCTAGTCGGTGTGTATAATCTCTGTGTATAGAATATCTTGCAGCATTCCCTAGTCGGTGTGTATAATCTCTGTGTATAGAATATCTTGCAGCATTTAATTTGGTGTGTAATGTTCAGTGGAACCTTTTTTCAGTGTATAGGATATCTTGCAGCATTCCCTAGTCGGTGTGTATAATCTCTGTGTATAGAATATCTTGCAGCATTCCCTAGTCGGTGTGTATAATCTCTGTGTATAGAATATCTTGCAGCATTTAATTTGGTGTGTAATGTTCAGTGGAACCTTTTTTCAGTGTATAGAATATCTTGCAGCATTCCCTAGTCGGTGTGTATAATCTCTGTGTATAGGATATCTTGCAGCATTCCCTAGTCGGTGTGTATAATCTCTGTGTATAGAATATCTTGCAGCATTCCCTAGTCGGTGTGTATAATCTCTGTGTATAGAATATCTTGCAGCATTTAATTTGGTGTGTAATGTTCAGTGGAACCTTTTTTCAGTGTATAGGATATCTTGCAGCATTCCCTAGTCGGTGTGTATAATCTCTGTGTATAGAATATCTTGCAGCATTCCCTAGTCGATGTGTATAATCTCTGTGTATAGAATATCTTGCAGCATTCCCTAGTCGGTGTGTATAATCTCTGTGTATAGGATATCTTGCAGCATTCCCTAGTCGGTGTGTATAATCTCTGTGTATAGGATATCTTGCAGCATTCCCTAGTCGGTGTGTATAATCTCTGTGTATAGAATATCTTGCAGCATTCCCTAGTCGGTGTGTATAATCTCTGTGTATAGAATATCTTGCAGCATTTAATTTGGTGTGTAATGTTCAGTGGAACCTTTTTTCAGTGTATAGAATATCTTGCAGCATTCCCTAGTCGGTGTGTATAATCTCTGTGTATAGAATATCTTGCAGCATTCCCTAGTCGGTGTGTATAATCTCTGTGTATAGAATATCTTGCAGCATTTAATTTGGTGTGTAATGTTCAGTGGAACCTTTTTTCAGTGTATAGAATATCTTGCAGCATTCCCTAGTCGGTGTGTATAATCTCTGTGTATAGGATATCTTGCAGCATTCCCTAGTCGGTGTGTATAATCTCTGTGTATAGAATATCTTGCAGCATTCCCTAGTCGGTGTGTATAATCTCTGTGTATAGAATATCTTGCAGCATTCCCTAGTCGGTGTGTATAATCTCTGTGTATAGAATATCTTGCAGCATTCCCTAGTCGGTGTGTATAATCTCTGTGTGTATAGGATATCTTGCAGCATTCCCTAGTCGGTGTTTATAATCTCTGTGTATAGGATATCTTGCAGCATTCCCTAGTCAGTGTGTATAATCTCTGTGTATAGAATATCTTGCAGCATTTAATTTGGTGTGTAATGTTCAGTGGAACCTTTTTTCAGTGTATAGAATATCTTGCAGCATTCCCTAGTCGGTGTGTATAATCTCTGTGTATAGAATATCTTGCAGCATTCCCTAGTCGGTGTGTATAATCTCTGTGTATAGAATATCTTGCAGCATTTAATTTGGTGTGTAATGTTCAGTGGAACCTTTTTTCAGTGTATAGAATATCTTGCAGCATTCCCTAGTCGGTGTGTATAATCTCTGTGTATAGGATATCTTGCAGCATTCCCTAGTCGGTGTGTATAATCTCTGTGTATAGAATATCTTGCAGCATTCCCTAGTCGGTGTGTATAATCTCTGTGTATAGGATATCTTGCAGCATTCCCTAGTCAGTGTGTATAATCTCTGTGTGTAGAATATCTTGCAGCATTCCCTAGTCAGTGTGTATAATCTCTGTGTATAGGATATCTTGCAGCATTCCCTAGTCGGTGTGTATAATCTCTGTGTATAGAATATCTTGCAGCATTCCCTAGTCGGTGTGTATAATCTCTGTGTATAGAATATCTTGCAGCATTCCCTAGTCGGTGTGTATAATCTCTGTGTATAGGATATCTTGCAGCATTCCCTAGTCGGTGTGTATAATCTCTGTGTATAGGATATCTTGCAGCATTCCCTAGTCAGTGTGTATAATCTCTGTGTGTAGAATATCTTGCAGCATTCCCTAGTCGGTGTGTATAATCTCTGTGTATAGAATATCTTGCAGCATTTAATTTGGTGTGTAATGTTCAGTGGAACCTTTTTTCAGTGTATAGAATATCTTGCAGCATTCCCTAGTCGGTGTGTATAATCTCTGTGTATAGGATATCTTGCAGCATTCCCTAGTCGGTGTGTATAATCTCTGTGTATAGGATATCTTGCAGCATTCCCTAGTCGGTGTGTATAATCTCTGTGTATAGAATATCTTGCAGCATTCCCTAGTTGGTGTGTATAATCTCTGTGTATAGGATATCTTGCAGCATTCCCTAGTCGGTGTGTATAATCTCTGTGTATAGGATATCTTGCAGCATTCCCTAGTCAGTGTGTATAATCTCTGTGTATAGGATATCTTGCAGCATTCCCTAGTCGGTGTGTATAATCTCTGTGTATAGAATATCTTGCAGCATTCCCTAGTCGGTGTGTATAATCTCTGTGTATAGGATATCTTGCAGCATTCCCTAGTCGGTGTGTATAATCTCTGTGTATAGAATATCTTGCAGCATTCCCTAGTCGGTGTGTATAATCTCTGTGTATAGGATATCTTGCAGCATTCCCTAGTCGGTGTGTATAATCTCTGTGTATAGGATATCTTGCAGCATTCCCTAGTCGGTGTGTATAATCTCTGTGTATAGAATATCTTGCAGCATTCCCTAGTCGGTGTGTATAATCTGTGTGTGGTGTTGAAACCAGGAGTGATGCACACCTGGAAATCTACTTGGCTTTTTCTTGCAGAGGAGTTACTGTCAGCCTCAGGTCCGAGGAACCAACATATAATACCAAAACAAGGCCTACCTGCACACAAGTACACACACAACCGCTTATAGCCACACACAACCGCTTATAGCCACACACAACCGTTTATAGCCACACACAACTGCTTATAGCCACACACAACTGCTTATAGCCACACACAACTGCTTATAGCCACACATGCAGAGTGTGTGTTTGGTGGCTCTATGGCGGTATCGGGGTGCATAGTGTGTGTTTGGTGGCTCTATGGCGGTATCGGGGTGCATAGTGTGTGTTTGCTGGCTCTATGGCGGTATCGGGGTGCATAGTGTGTGTTTGGTGGCTCTATGGCGGTATTGGGGTGTCTGTGACTCCTCCTGCAGCAGAACGCTCTAAATTATTCATGTTCTCTGATCGGGGTAACGGCGGACGCTGCAGGGCAGCGCTGAAGGGCAGTGGCAGTATCGCTCTCAGGCTACACCCACAAGCCCTCCACACGCCGGCTCACGTTTCACACTTTAGCCTGATGCCTGGAACAATACAGACACACATCTCACAAACCCAGCATAGAAACTCAAACAATCCTGAAATGTGCCGTCTCCATGGTGACCCGAGCTTCCTGTATTGGGCACGTTAAAATGATGGAACCAGGCCGAATATTTTCATATCTGCAGGAAACACTTGAGTTTCACTCCTACAATGGCAGCACATGAAGGAGGTGAACAGGAAAAGGATACTCACACACACACACACTCTCTCTCACACACTCTCACAAACACACACTCACACACACTCTCTCACACGCTCTCACAAACACACACACACACACTCTCACACACACACACACTCTCTCTCACACACTCTCACAAACACACACTCGCACACACACACACACACTCTCTCACACACACACACACACACTCTCTCTCACACACTCTCTCACACACACATTCTCTCACTCTCACACACACACACACACACACACTCTCTCACAAACACACACACACTCACACACTCTCTCACACACACACACACACACACACACACTCGCATTAATAATATGACTGCACACTCAATTGTGATAAATGTGAGCAGTTCTGAATGCAGAACGCTGGTAGACTGTTTCAGCTCTGACATATTAAGAGAACACGAGGCTCACCACAGCATCACAATGCTCCCTCTGAGAGAAAGTGCAGGTGAGGATGTGCTCAGGTGTGCAGGTGAGGATGTGCTCAGGTGTGCAGGTGAGGATGTGCTCAGGTTTGCAGGTGAGGATGTGCTCAGGTGTGCAGATGAGCGTGCTCTCTTACCTTCATGGGCTTGCTGAGCTCCACAGAATATGTTGAAGAGCCAGGTACGAGAGGATATCAGAGACACCAAGGCAACACAGCAAAAACATTCCACTGAACATTTTTGATGTGAAAAGTCCGTGAAAAATCTCTGAGAAGTCAATGAAACACCATCTAGAAAACCCAGGAGCATTTGGTTGAAAAGCAAAAGTTTCCTAGCTGACTAGGACATAGCTGGTTCATATCTGGGTAAAGCCTGAGCTATGAACTAGATGTTTTTACATAAACTAGTCTGTTTATATCAAAACATCTCTAAACCTAGATGCCCACCCCTCTAGACTTCTAGATTCCAGCTTTCGCTGCCGGGGATCATTGCACTGTGCAGGAGACTGAGAGAGAAAAGGAGGGGAGCGAGAGAGAGGGAGGAGGGGCCTGAGAGGGAGGGAGGGAGGGAAGCAGAGGAGCGAATCAGGGATTGATTCAAGGATGAAGACAGGTAAATATGAAAGAGAATACAATGGGGGATGGGCAAGAGAGAGGGAGAGAGAAGCAGAGATACAGAGAGACAGAGAGAAAGAAAGGAGCAGGGATACAGACAGAGATAGAGAGAAAGAAAGGAGCAGGGACACAGAGAGATAGAGAGAGAGAGAGAAAGAGAGAGAGAGCATGGAGCAGAGCGAGAGAAAGAAAGGTAGTAAACGAACAGAGGGAGTAAGTATGGAGGTTGAGCTGGAGCCCACAGGTGAGAATAGAACATGCTGTAGACAGTAGCTATGCGCTACTGGTGAAAATAGAACATGCTGTAGACAGTAGCTATGCGCTACTGGTGAGAATAGAACATGCTGTAGACAGTAGCTATGCGCTACTGGTGAAAATAGAACATGCTGTAGACAGTAGCTATGCGCTACTGGTGAGAATAGAACATGCTGTAGACAGTAGCTATGCGCTACTGGTGAAAATAGAACATGCTGTAGACAGTAGCTATGCGCTACTGGTGAGAATAGAACATTCTGTAGACAGTAGCTATGCGCTACTGGTGAGAATAGAACATGCTGTAGACAGTAGCTATGCGCTACTGGTGAGAATAGAACATTCTGTAGACAGTAGCTATGCGCTACTGGTGAGAATAGAACATGCTGTAGACAGTAGCTATGCGCTACTGGTGAAAATAGAACATGCTGTAGACAGTAGCTATGCGCTACTGGTGAGAATAGAACATGCTGTAGACAGTAGCTATGCGCTACTGGTGAGAATAGAACATGCTGTAGACAGTAGCTATGCGCTACTGGTGAGAATAGAACATGCTGTAGACAGTAGCTATGCGCTACTGGTGAGAATAGAACATGCTGTAGACAGTAGCTATGCGCTACTGGTGAGAATAGAACATGCTGTAGACAGTAGCTATGCGCTAGGCTGCTGCAGGGTTCCCACACAGGCTGTGATGGGACTGCAGATTAGCATCTAAATATAGCAGCACAGAGACCCCCCGAGGGCTGGCTGTCCGGTTACCGACAGAGGGGGGAGGGGCAGCGTGATCTGGGGTCTTCTCCAAGCCGCTACCTTAATGAAACCTGACCAAAACGAAAGCCTTGTGCCACCACGATCAGTCAGGCGGATTATTTATTAACTCTGCCTTAGTGATGGTGTGGACACATCAATCAGAGGGGGCAGATACACATCAATCGGGGGGGGGGGGTGGGGCAGATATACATATACATCAATCAGGGGCAGATACACATGGATATCCCAGCATGCACTGTGCTGTGGTTAATTATATCCCAGCATGTGCTGTGCTGAGGTTAATTAGATCCCAGCATGCACTGTGCTGAGTATAATTATATACCAGCATGCACTGTGCTGAGGTTCATTATATCCCAGCATGCATTGTGCTCAGGTTAATTATATCCCAGCATGCACTGTGCTCAGGTTAATGATTTCCTGCTCTGTTCAAACAGAGACTGGGGGCAATGGAGCATGTGGGTGGGTGTGTGTGTGCATGCATATGTGTGTGAATGTGTCTGGTGTGTTTTCCGCTTTATTCTTGCTGGTCTATTATTTTAAGGCTCTTCTTTCAGCCAGGCAGCAGAATTATGCCTCTCCCTCCCTGTTGGGGGGGGGGGGGGGTACAGGAACTGACATCTCATTTCTGCTCACATCCATATCCATTTTCATAAATGACTCACCGTGCTTTCTAATAGACAATCTGACTTCTGCAGTGATTGAGAGCAGTATGTGTCATGCCTGGCTGATTGACTTTGTCGTGTGCGTGCGTGCGTGCGTGTGTGAAAGAGAAAGAGACAGACAGCTTTGAGAAGCTGCTCCTGAAACAAAAATACTTTTTTAGTATTTCTAAGTGAAATACATATTGATTAAAATCATACATATATATTAAAACAAAAGAAGAGGAAAAGAACTAAAGGAACAAGACATAAGAACAGGATAGAATAAGAAATAACGCAAAGCCAGGAGAAAGCGAAGGATACGCTAAGAGACAGCATACACACTAAAAGACAGCACAAAGAGGCAGAGGTAAGCACTGTCCCAGAATAACTATATCAATTATAGAAACACTGACTTTGTAATTACTAAAATCTGGATAACCGTCGGTTAACTTTAACAAATTTAAATGTTAGAAGTGTTAGCATTATCAAAGCTGTGGCTAAGTCAGTATCTAACAATCTAAGTTGAGCCAGAGTGGCAGTTGCAGACAGTTGAAAAGTAACAATTTTTGGAACCATTACCATGGCAACCAGAGACACTGTTATCCAAATACAGTGCCCTCCCAAGCTGACCAGCACAGAGGCTAAGAAGAAACACAAATTAACTGTAATGAGAGACAACCCTGAAACTCTATATGTGGACTTTATTGAAAATGACAACAAAAGGGTTAAAAACAATAGAATATTCTTCACTAATAACATCAAAGCCTGGCACAGCATCCTATGTCAACACTACCCTCACAATCAGAGGGGGTGTAGGAGAAGGGAGGAAAATAACCGTCCATGAGGATGAACAGTTCTGATTCAAAGTGCCAATGAAGCAAACTTGGATTCATTTGAAAAAGACTTTCCTAGGGCCGCCGCGGTGGTACAGCGGTAAAGACCGCTGACTTTCAGTCAGCGCAGTTGTACTCCGAGGATCGGGGTTCGCGCCCCGGTCCTGCCATAGCCGAGCGTGGCCGGTGCCCTGTGGAAGCGACAATTGGCGGTCGCTTCCGGGTGGGGGGAGGGGCTCGGAGAGAACCGCTGCGCACAGGGGGACCCAGGGCGTGTCACGGTCAGGAGCTGCGCCCTGTAGAGGACGTAGCGTCCTCCCTAATAAATACCGATCGACGGGGTCGTGCAGCGGCGGTTCTCTAGCGGTTGCTACACGGGGGGGAATTGAATTAGAATAGGGGTTCAATTGGCTACTAAATTGGGAGAAAAAGGGAAAAATCAGAAACAAATTTTTAAAAATAAAAAATAAAAAAATAAAAAGACTTTCCTGCCCTAAAAGAGGAGGCAGAAAAGTGTGTACTCATCACCCAGACCCTGCACAAGCAGCACCCACCATCGTATCCAAGTCTGCCCCCCTCACCCCCCCACAAAGATACCCAGGACATCAGAGAGACCCTGGCCCTGCTCGAGCTGGAGTTCACAGAGTTCAGGGAGCTCACTCTGACCAGGCTCTCTGAGGCGTACCTTGTCCTGCAGCAGCCAGAAAACCAGCACCAGCCGTGCAGAGAGAACAGCACGGCCATCGCTGACCTGCGAGAAGAGACCGCAGCACTGAGGCAGAACAACCAGGCCCTGAGAGCCCGGCTGGCCTCTGTGAAAGAGTCTTCATCACAGACCTGCAACACCTGAGAGAGCAGCTTCAGGAATACATGTCTAATCCCTGCATCTAAGCACTGAAATACACACCCCTCAGCACACGGAGTCAGAGAGCCCGCTCAGCACACAGAGTCAGAGAGCCCGCTCAGCACACAGAGTCAGAGAGCCCGCTCAGCACACAGAGTCAGAGAGCCCGCTCAGCACAGAGTCAGAGAGCCCGCTCAGCACACAGAGTCAGAGAGCCCGCTCAGCGCACAGAGTCAGAGAGCCCGCTCAGCGCACAGAGTCAGAGAGCCCCCTCAGTGCACAGAGTCAGAGAGCCCCCTCAGCACACAGAGTCAGAGAGCCCCCTCAGCACACAGAGTCAGAGAGCCCCCTCAGCACACAGAGTCAGAGAGCCCCCTCAGCACACAGAGTCAGAGAGCCCCCTCAGCACACAGAGTCAGAGAGCCCCCTCAGCACACAGAGTCAGAGAGCCCCCTCAGCACACAGAGACTCTGTGCGCTGAGGGGGCTCTCTGACTGTGTGCTGAGGGGGCTCTCTGACTCTGTGTGCTGAGAGCCCCCTCAGCACACAGAATCATAACACCCCCTGCTCAGTGAGGAAGGGGGCTGAGAAAGCCTCCCAGGAGTTCCCCAACGCTCGAGTTGTCGAACGCCGAAATCCCTCCAGCCCCACTGGGTACCGTCCTTACACCCCACATCAGCATCACACCACAGCCCCCAACCAGGCCTCTCCACACCCCCCAACCAGGCCTCTCCACACCCCCCAACCAGGCCACCCCTTCCTTTTGTAACCTTCCTTAATGAGCACAATGTCCTGAGTAAAAACAAAAATGGATTTCTTCCAAATCATCATACCACCGATCATGTTTACACCCTACAGACCCTAATAAACATGTCCACCAAACAAAAAATTTTAGACAGATAGAACTTTTTTTCCCTGACAAAGGATGACAAGATGAAAATCCTGTTAGGAGAAGAACAGCCGTAACTGCGGCAAAATGAAACGGAGTGCGTGGAGGGTTGGACCCGAGAAGCACGACTCAGAACAATGGATGTAATAAATACCCGTAAGGGCTTTATTAAGGAAAGTTCCATAATCGTTGTCTTAGCACAAGCAAAGGTCATACACAAAAAGATCCAGCCAATAAACAAAAGTACTGAGGGAGAAGGCAGTCTCGTCGTCGGTAAGCCAGGCAGTAGTTTGGAACCAGGAAGGCAATCAGCGTGGCAGAGGTACAAACGGGAGAAGGCAAAAGAATAGTCGAAAAACAAGCAGGGTCAGACCGGAGTCCTCGCCACGTGGCAAAAGTACAAAATCAGCAAGCAGGAATCATGGTCAGGACAGGCAGTGAAAACAAAAGGCTGGCAGTAAACAGTGGTCAAAAAACAGGCTTGGATCAAAACAGGAAATCAGAATACGTAGACTTGACAAATGCTTAAGAGTGCTAGCGAGGCAACAATTTCGCAAGGACATGACATGAACACTGATCTTATATGCAGGTGTAGACAGGTGCAGACACTTAGCTTGAGAGCAGCAGGAAATTCACAACAGCTTGAGAAAATGAGACACGTAACGAGGCAATTAGTAAATCGTTAGTAGTTAACCTATCCTGACCTAGCGTTAGTAAATTAGTAATTACAGTTTTTCTCGATTGTTCGGATGCATTTCTAGGAACAATAGTGCACATTTTAAGAATAGTTGACACAAACAACAAAACTGTGTTTCAGTTTGCAAAACAGCAAATGCATGTTCAAAATTTAATAGTGTTTTCAAAACATTACATACCATCAACAAAATCACCTACTGGTGTCTAAAAAGCAAATGCAAGAACAAAATAATCTTCACTAATAACAACAAAATGAAAAACAGCCCTCTTTTTCAAAACAGTACATCCAATCCAGTTGTAGTGTAGCCTCTGCTGAAACCTGCGAAGCATTTTTAAATTTCTTTGTTGACAAGATTGCAACTATTAGAGCCTGCATTTTACCTCCTTCTTTTGACCCCTCTATGACTGTAAATTGCTTTGCTGTTTTTAATCATTTTGAGCCAGTGTCACTCTCCTGTCTGAAGAAAACACTGGCTCAAATGAAGCCATCTGGCTCTCCCACTGATGTTCTCCCCCCTCGGTTTTTTAAAGAGGTCTGGGACACCATTGGACCCTATGTCCAAATGCTAGTCAATAGTAGCTTGACCCTAGGAGAGGTGCCAGCAAGCTTCAAACAGGCAGTGGTACAGCCCTTACTCAAAAAGCCTGGTCTGGATTCCTCTGTCTTTTCAAATTTTAGACCTATCTCCAAGCTCCCTTTTATTTCTAAGATTTTAGAGAAAGTGGTAGCCATTCAATTACAGTCCTTTTTAAATACACATAGAATATTTGAGGTATTCCAGTCAGGCTTCAAAGCCCTCCACAGCACAGAGTCCGCTCTACTGAGAGTGTTCAATGACCTTTTGTTAGCAGCTGACTCTGGAAACTCCATCATCCTTGTTCTGTTGGATCTCACAGCTGCTTTCGATACAGTAGACCACAACATTCTCATCTCCCGCCTAGAGCACCATGTGGGCATCAAAGGTACTGCGCTAGAGTGGTTCAGGTCATACCTGTCAGATAGGAGCTTTTCTGTGAGTCAAGGAAATTTCCATTCATCTCTTGCATCCCTCCCCTGTGGTGTACCTCAAGGTTCCATCCTGGCGCCCTTACTCTTCACTCTATATCTGCTCCCCCTAGGATCTATTATCGAGAAGCATGGCATCTCGTACCATTTTTATGCAGATGACCTACAAATATATCTGCCTTTAAAACGTGGTGACCTCAACATTCAACCCCTGTTAGACTGTCTCAGTGACATAAAAGCTTGGCTGGCTCTGAACTTTTTAAACTTCAATGACAAAAAAACCGAGGTCATTACGTTCGGACCAAGCGGGCCTGGTACCACACCTCCAGGCATGGGCCCCCTTGAGTTATGTGTTAAACCCATAGTAACCAACCTAGGGGTGAAAATAGACAGTGAGTTTAAAATGGACAAACAAATTAACTCGGTGGTTAGGTCCAGCTTCTTTCAGCTGAAGCAACTGTCTAAAATTAAGCCTCTCCTCTCTTTAAAGGACTTTGAGAGAGTCATGCACGCCTTTGTGTCTACACGGCTGGACTATTGCAACGCGCTTTACGTTGGCGTTAGCCAGGCCTCCCTGTCTCGGCTTCAGCTAGTCCAAAATGCTGCTGCTCGGCTGTTGACAAGGACACGCAAATGGGAGCACATCAGACCTGTCCTCGCCTCCCTCCACTGGCTGCCTGTGGAGTTTAGAGTACAATTTAAGATTTTACTGTTTGCCTATAAAGCTATGAATGGTCTGGCCCCATCCTACCTCACCGAGATCCTGCACCCATACACCCCACTACGTTCTCTGAGGTCGGCTGACCAGTCCCTCCTTGTTGCCCCCAAATCCAGGCTAAAGAACAGGGGGGACAGAGCTTTCGCTGTTATAGCCCCTAAACTCTGGAATGAGTTGCCCCCCCATATTAGGCTGGCCCAAACACTCCCAATGTTTAAATCCCAACTAAAAACCCATCTATTCTCCCTAGCATTTTAAATTGTTAGAGTCTGCTGTGTGTATTTGTTTGTGGTTGTGTGTGTTCTATATTGTGATATTTTAGCCTAATGTTTTATTATGTGTGAATTATATAGCGTGTGCATTATTTTAGCCTAAACGTTGTGTTTGCCATTTTTTATTGACTGTGAAGCACTTTGGTCAACTTTGTTGTTTTTAAATGTGCTATACAAATAAATTGGATTGGATTGGATTGAAATGTAAGTTTACAGTTGCAATCATTCCATCATGATTAAAAAAACTGAAAATAAAATTAACTACATGTTTTAGGCTGTATAGTGTCCATAGATGTTCAATATTTATTCAACAATATCTTGCCTGGCATTGGCATTAGGCCATAAATTCTCGTCAACGTCACATCTGATATTCTCCCTAGCCAGACACCTAGGATAAAAAAGCTTTGTGTGTCATATCCAACCTTGGCATGCCTCGGCGGTGATGTCATAACAGGCTAAGTCCATGGCCTCAATGAGAGTGGCCTGAACATGTGGATTATGATCATATACTTTCCATCGCCACGCTGAAAAGAATTCTTCAATTGCATTGAGGAATGGTGAGTAAGGTGGAAGATACACCATGGACATCCTTGCATGGCCTTGGAACCACTCGTGGACAGCTGCACTATGGTGGAACCGCACATTGTCCCATATAATCATGAAGTTGGGCAACTGTTGCCCCTCCACCACCTGTTCTCCCGCCATCAGCAGCTCTGCAAGCCCATCCAGGAATACTAGGAGACGTGCGGTGTTATAGGCCCCAACCACTGCATGCCGGTGGAGGACCCCATTTCGGCCTATAGCAGCACACATTGTAATGTTCCCACCTCGTTGCCCTGGAACATCAATTGTTGCTCGCTGACCAATTATATTTCTACCTCGTCTTCGTCTTTTGGAGAGGTTGAAGCCAGCTTCATCAACATAGACAAATTCATATTGGATGGCATCGGCATCCAGCTCCATCATCCTCTAGAAATGGAAAAGAAGATTTACATGAAATACAGTACAGTACAACCATATACTGTACAGTCACAATAGCATATACAGTAAGAATGAACGCAATATGTTTACAATGTGTTTTCGGAGTATGT
>CM040405.1:2876361-2903861 GCA_022702515.1 Ilyophis sp. 1 JC-2022
TTCATACATACACTCTGCTCTACAGCTCCCTCTGCTTCATACATACACTCTGCTCTACAGCTCCTCCTGCTTCATACATACACTCTGCTCTACAGCTCCCTCTGCTTCATACATACACTCTGCTCTACAGCTCCCCCTGCTTCATACATACACTCTGCTCTACAGCTCCCTCTGCTTCATACATACACTCTGCTCTACAGCTCCCTCTGCTTCATACATACACTCTGCTCTACAGCTCCTCCTGCTTCATACATACACTCTGCTCTACAGCTCCCTCTGCTTCATACATACACTCTGCTCTACAGCTCCTCCTGCTTCATACATACACTCTGCTCTACAGCTCCCTCTGCTTCATACATACACTCTGCTCTACAGCTCCCTCTGCTTCATACATACACTCTGCTCTACAGCTCCCCCTGCTTCATACATACACTCTGCTCTACAGCTCCCTCTGCTTCATACATACACTCTGCTCTACAGCTCCCCCTGCTTCATACATACACTCTGCTCTACAGCTCCCTCTGCTTCATACATACACTCTGCTCTACAGCTCCTCCTGCTTCATACATACACTCTGCTCTACAGCTCCCCCTGCTTCATACATACACTCTGCTCTACAGCTCCCTCTGCTTCATACATACACTCTGCTCTACAGCTCCCTCTGCTTCATACATACACTCTGCTCTACAGCTCCCCCTGCTTCATACATACACTCTGCTCTACAGCTCCCTCTGCTTCATACATACACTCTGCTCTACAGCTCTCCCTGCTTCATACATACACTCTGCTCTACAGCTCCCTCTGCTTCATACATACACTCTGCTCTACAGCTCCCCCTGCTTCATACATACACTCTGCTCTACAGCTCCCTCTGCTTCATACATACACTCTGCTCTACAGCTCCCCCTGCTTCATACATACACTCTGCTCTACAGCTCCTCCTGCTTCATACATACACTCTGCTCTACAGCTCCTCCTGCTTCATACATACACTCTGCTCTACAGCTCCTCCTGCTTCATACATACACTCTGCTCTACAGCTCCTCCTGCTTCATACATACACTCTGCTCTACAGCTCCCTCTGCTTCATACATACACTCTGCTCTACAGCTCCCTCTGCTTCATACATACACTCTGCTCTACAGCTCCCTCTGCTTCATACATACACTCTGCTCTACAGCTCCCTCTGCTTCATACATACACTCTGCTCTACTGCTCCCTCTGCTTCATACATACACTCTGCTCTACAGCTCCCTCTGCTTCATACATACACTCTGCTCTACAGCTCCTCCTGCTTCATACATACACTCTGCTCTACAGCTCCCTCTGCTTCATACATACACTCTGCTCTACAGCTCCCCCTGCTTCATACATACACTCTGCTCTACAGCTCCCTCTGCTTCATACATACACTCTGCTCTACAGCTCCCTCTGCTTCATACATACACTCTGCTCTACAGCTCCTCCTGCTTCATACATACACTGCTCTACAGCTCCCTCTGCTTCATACATACACTCTGCTCTACTGCTCTCTCTGCTTCATACATACACTCTGCTCTACAGCTCCCTCTGCTTCATACATACACTCTGCTCTACAGCTCCCTCTGCTTCATACATACACTCTGCTCTACAGCTCCCTCTGCTTCATACATACACTCTGCTCTACAGCTCCCTCTGCTTCATACATACACTCTGCTCTACAGCTCCCTCTGCTTCATACATACACTCTGCTCTACAGCTCCCTCTGCTTCATACATACACTCTGCTCTACAGCTCCCCCTGCTTCATACATACACTCTGCTCTACAGCTCCCCCTGCTTCATACATACACTCTGCTCTACAGCTCCCCCTGCTTCATACATACACTCTGCTCTACAGCTCCCTCTGCTTCATACATACACTCTGCTCTACAGCTCCCCCTGCTTCATACATACACTCTGCTCTACAGCTCCCTCTGCTTCATACATACACTCTGCTCTACAGCTCTCCCTGCTTCATACATACACTCTGCTCTACTGCTCCCCCTGCTTCATACATACACTCTGCTCTACAGCTCCCTCTGCTTCATACATACACTCTGCTCTACAGCTCCTCCTGCTTCATACATACACTCTGCTCTACAGCTCCCTCTGCTTCATACATACACTCTGCTCTACAGCTCCCTCTGCTTCATACATACACTCTGCTCTACAGCTCCCTCTGCTTCATACATACACTCTGCTCTACAGCTCCCTCTGCTTCATACATACACTCTGCTCTACAGCTCCCCCTGCTTCATACATACACTCTGCTCTACAGCTCCCTCTGCTTCATACATACACTCTGCTCTACAGCTCCCCCTGCTTCATACATACACTCTGCTCTACAGCTCCCTCTGCTTCATACATACACTCTGCTCTACAGCTCCCTCTGCTTCATACATACACTCTGCTCTACAGCTCCCTCTGCTTCATACATACACTCTGCTCTACAGCTCCCCCTGCTTCATACATACACTCTGCTCTACAGCTCCTCCTGCTTCATACATACACTCTGCTCTACAGCTCCCTCTGCTTCATACATACACTCTGCTCTACAGCTCCTCCTGCTTCATACATACACTCTGCTCTACAGCTCCCTCTGCTTCATACATACACTCTGCTCTACAGCTCCTCCTGCTTCATACATACACTCTGCTCTACAGCTCCCTCTGCTTCATACATACACTCTGCTCTACAGCTCCCTCTGCTTCATACATACACTCTGCTCTACAGCTCCCTCTGCTTCATACATACACTCTGCTCTACAGCTCCCTCTGCTTCATACATACACTCTGCTCTACAGCTCCCTCTGCTTCATACATACACTCTGCTCTACAGCTCCTCCTGCTTCATACATACACTCTGCTCTACAGCTCCTCCTGCTTCATACATACACTCTGCTCTACAGCTCCCTCTGCTTCATACATACACTCTGCTCTACAGCTCCCTCTGCTTCATACATACACTCTGCTCTACAGCTCCCTCTGCTTCATACATACACTCTGCTCTACTGCTCCTCCTGCTTCATACATACACTCTGCTCTACAGCTCCCTCTGCTTCATACATACACTCTGCTCTACAGCTCTTCCTGCTTCATACATACACTCTGCTCTACAGCTCCCTCTGCTTCATACATACACTCTGCTCTACAGCTCCCTCTGCTTCATACATACACTCTGCTCTACAGCTCCTCCTGCTTCATACATACACTCTGCTCTACAGCTCCCTCTGCTTCATACATACACTCTGCTCTACAGCTCCCTCTGCTTCATACATACACTCTGCTCTACAGCTCCCTCTGCTTCATACATACACTCTGCTCTACAGCTCCCTCTGCTTCATACATACACTCTGCTCTACAGCTCCATCTGCTTCATACATACACTCTGCTCTACAGCTCCCTCTGCTTCATACATACACTCTGCTCTACAGCTCCCTCTGCTTCATACATACACTCTGCTCTACAGCTCCCTCTGCTTCATACATACACTCTGCTCTACAGCTCCCTCTGCTTCATACATACACTCTGCTCTACAGCTCCCTCTGCTTCATACATACACTCTGCTCTACAGCTCCCTCTGCTTCATACATACACTCTGCTCTACAGCTCCCCCTGCTTCATACATACACTCTGCTCTACAGCTCCCTCTGCTTCATACATACACTCTGCTCTACAGCTCCCCCTGCTTCATACATACACTCTGCTCTACAGCTCCCTCTGCTTCATACATACACTCTGCTCTACAGCTCCCTCTGCTTCATACATACACTCTGCTCTACAGCTCCCTCTGCTTCATACATACACTCTGCTCTACAGCTCCCCCTGCTTCATACATACACTCTGCTCTACAGCTCCCTCTGCTTCATACATACACTCTGCTCTACTGCTCCCCCTGCTTCATACATACACTCTGCTCTACAGCTCCCTCTGCTTCATACATACACTCTGCTCTACAGCTCCTCCTGCTTCATACATACACTCTGCTCTACAGCTCCCTCTGCTTCATACATACACTCTGCTCTACAGCTCCATCTGCTTCATACATACACTCTGCTCTACAGCTCCCTCTGCTTCATACATACACTCTGCTCTACAGCTCCCTCTGCTTCATACATACACTCTGCTCTACAGCTCCCTCTGCTTCATACATACACTCTGCTCTACAGCTCCCCCTGCTTCATACATACACTCTGCTCTACAGCTCCCTCTGCTTCATACATACACTCTGCTCTACAGCTCCCTCTGCTTCATACATACACTCTGCTCTACAGCTCCCTCTGCTTCATACATACACTCTGCTCTACAGCTCCCTCTGCTTCATACATACACTCTGCTCTACAGCTCCCCCTGCTTCATACATACACTCTGCTCTACAGCTCCCTCTGCTTCATACATACACTCTGCTCTACAGCTCCCTCTGCTTCATACATACACTCTGCTCTACAGCTCCCTCTGCTTCATACATACACTCTGCTCTACAGCTCCCTCTGCTTCATACATACACTCTGCTCTACAGCTCCCTCTGCTTCATACATACACTCTGCTCTACAGCTCCCTCTGCTTCATACATACACTCTGCTCTACAGCTCCCTCTGCTTCATACATACACTCTGCTCTACAGCTCCCTCTGCTTCATACATACACTCTGCTCTACAGCTCCCCCTGCTTCATACATACACTCTGCTCTACAGCTCCCCCTGCTTCATACATACACTCTGCTCTACTGCTCCCTCTGCTTCATACATACACTCTGCTCTACTGCTCCCTCTGCTTCATACATACACTCTGCTCTACAGCTCCCCCTGCTTCATACATACACTCTGCTCTACAGCTCCATCTGCTTCATACATACACTCTGCTCTACAGCTCCTCCTGCTTCATACATACACTCTGCTCTACAGCTCCTCCTGCTTCATACATACACTGCTCTACAGCTCCCTCTGCTTCATACATACACTCTGCTCTACAGCTCCTCCTGCTTCATACATACACTCTGCTCTACAGCTCCCCCTGCTTCATACATACACTCTGCTCTACAGCTCCTCCTGCTTCATACATACACTCTGCTCTACAGCTCCCTCTGCTTCATACATACACTCTGCTCTACTGCTCCCTCTGCTTCATACATACACTCTGCTCTACAGCTCCCTCTGCTTCATACATACACTCTGCTCTACAGCTCCTCCTGCTTCATACATACACTCTGCTCTACAGCTCCCTCTGCTTCATACATACACTCTGCTCTACAGCTCCTCCTGCTTCATACATACACTCTGCTCTACTGCTCCCTCTGCTTCATACATACACTCTGCTCTACAGCTCCCTCTGCTTCATACATACACTCTGCTCTACAGCTCCCCCTGCTTCATACATACACTCTGCTCTACAGCTCCCTCTGCTTCATACATACACTCTGCTCTACTGCTCCCTCTGCTTCATACATACACTCTGCTCTACAGCTCCCTCTGCTTCATACATACACTCTGCTCTACAGCTCCCCCTGCTTCATACATACACTCTGCTCTACAGCTCCTCTGCTTCATACATACACTCTGCTCTACAGCTCCCTCTGCTTCATACATACACTCTGCTCTACAGCTCCCTCTGCTTCATACATACACTCTGCTCTACAGCTCCCTCTGCTTCATACATACACTCTGCTCTACAGCTCCCTCTGCTTCATACATACACTCTGCTCTACAGCTCCCTCTGCTTCATACATACACTCTGCTCTACAGCTCCCTCTGCTTCATACATACACTCTGCTCTACAGCTCCCTCTGCTTCATACATACACTCTGCTCTACAGCTCCATCTGCTTCATACATACACTCTGCTCTACAGCTCCCTCTGCTTCATACATACACTCTGCTCTACAGCTCCCTCTGCTTCATACATACACTCTGCTCTACAGCTCCCTCTGCTTCATACATACACTCTGCTCTACAGCTCCATCTGCTTCATACATACACTCTGCTCTTCAGCTCCCTCTGCTTCATACATACACTCTGCTCTACAGCTCCCTCTGCTTCATACATACACTCTGCTCTACAGCTCCTCCTGCTTCATACATACACTCTGCTCTACAGCTCCCTCTGCTTCATACATACACTCTGCTCTACAGCTCCTCCTGCTTCATACATACACTCTGCTCTACTGCTCCCTCTGCTTCATACATACACTCTGCTCTACAGCTCCCTCTGCTTCATACATACACTCTGCTCTACAGCTCCCCCTGCTTCATACATACACTCTGCTCTACAGCTCCTCCTGCTTCATACATACACTCTGCTCTACAGCTCCCTCTGCTTCATACATACACTCTGCTCTACAGCTTTGTGTGCATGTGTGTGTGTGTGTTTGTGTATATGCATTGCATGTGTGTGTATGTATGCATTGCATGTGTGTGTATGTATGCATTTGTATGTATGCATGTGTGTATGTGTGTTTGTGTTTGTATGTGTGTATGTATGCATATGGTAAACGGTAAATGGACGGCACGTATATAGCGCCTTTATCCAAAGCGCTTTACAATGGCCTCTCACTCACCCGTTCACACACACATTCACACACCAATGGCGGCAGCTGCCATGCAAGGCGCTAGCCTGCTCATTGGGAGCAATTTGGGGTTCAGTGTCTTGCCCAAGGACACTTCGACATGTGGACAGGAGGAGCCGGCGATCGAACCGCCAACCCTGCGATCAGCGGACGACCCGCTCTACCTCCTGAGCCACAGCCGCCCCCCGTATGCATGTGTGTGTGTGTATGTGTGTGTGTGTGTGTTTGTATGTATGCATGTGTGTGTGTGTGTGTGTGTGTGTGTTTGTGTTTGTATGTATGCATGTGTGTGTGTGTGTGTGTGTGTGTGTGTGTGTGTCTGTGTGTCTGTGTGTGTGTGTGCTTTCTGTAGAGTCAGATATTCCTTTTTTATTTTGGGAAAGGTGGAAAAAGACAGCTGGCAATTCCCAGCAGCCGACTGACAGCTGGTACGAGCCCAACGGAAACAATGTCCTGAGACAGCACCCTCCTCCCCAAATAATGCCCCCAAATAATACCCCCACATCCCCCCCAAATACTGCCCAGCACATCACCCCTGTGTAATTGATTACCTTTGTGATAAATTTAACAGAGATTAATACCCAGGGACAAATTTAACAGAGATTAATACCCATTTTAGCACAACAAAAGGGAAATAAAATGGGTGGGAAACATTAATTGTGGATCAGCCTGGATCAGCTCACAGAGGTAATAAACCTGGATCAGGTCACAGAGATAAGAAACCTGGATCAGCTCACAGAGGTAATACACCTTGATCAGCTCACAGTGGTAAGAAACCTGGATCAGCTCACAGTGGTAAGAAACCTGGATCAGCTCACAGAGGTAAGAAACCTGGATCAGGTCACAGAGATAAGAAACCTGGATCAGCTCACAGAGGTAATAAACCTTGATCAGCTCACAGTGGTAAGAAACCTGGATCAGCTCACAGAGGTAAGAAACCTGGATCAGCTCACAAAAATAAGAAATCTGGATCAGCTCACAGAGGTAAGAAATCTGGATCAGCTCACAGTGGTAAGAAACCTGGATCAGCTCACAGAGGTAAGAAACCTGGATCAGCTCACAAAGGTAATAAACCTGGATCAGCTCACAAAAATAAGAAATCTGGATCAGCTCACAGTGGTAAGAAACCTGGATCAGCTCACAGAGGTAAGAAACCTGGATCAGCTCACAAAGGTAATAAATCTGGATCAGCTCACAGAGGTAAGAAATCTGGATCAGCTCACAGAGGTAAGAAACCTGGATCAGCTCACAAAGGTAATAAACCTGGATCAGCTCACAAAAATAAGAAATCTGGATCAGCTCACAGAGGTAAGAAATCTGGATCAGCTCACATTGGTAAGAAACCTGGATCAGCTCACAGAGGTAAGAAACCTGGATCAGCTCACAAAGGTAATAAACCTGGATCAGCTCACAAAAATAAGAAATCTGGATCAGCTCACAGTGGTAAGAAACCTGGATCAGCTCACAGAGGTAAGAAACCTGGATCAGCTCACAAAGGTAATAAATCTGGATCAGCTCACAGAGGTAAGATATCTGGATCAGCTCACAGAGGTAAGAAACCTGGATCAGCTCACAAAGGTAATAAACCTGGATCAGCTCACAAAAATAAGAAATCTGGATCAGCTCACAGAGGTAAGAAATCTGGATCAGCTCACAGTGGTAATAAACCTGGATCAGCTCACAGAGGTAATAAATCTGGATCAGCTCACAAAGATAAGAAACCTGGATCAGCTCACAGAGATAAGAAATCTGGATCAGCTCACAGAGGTAAGAAACCTGGATCAGCTCACAGATGTAAGGAACCTGGATCAGCTCACAGAGGTAATAAACCTGGATCAGCTCACAAAGGTAAGAAATCTGGATCAGCTCACAGAGGTAAGAAACCTGGATCAGCTCACAGAGGTAAGAAACCTGGATCAGCTCACAGAGATAAGAAATCTGGATCAGCTCACAGAGGTAATAAACCTGGATCAGCTCACAAAGGTAAGAAATCTGGATCAGCTCACAGAGGTAAGAAACCTGGATCAGCTCACAGAGATAAGAAATCTGGATCAGCTCACAGAGGTAAGAAACCTGGATCAGCTCACAGAGGTAATAAACCTGGATCAGCTCACAAAGATAAGAAATCTGGATCAGCTCACAGAGGTAAGAAACCTGGATCAGCTCACATAGGTAAGAAACCTGGATCAGCTCACAGAGATAAGGAACCTGGATCAGCTCACATAGGTAAGAAACCTGGATCAGCTCACAGAGGTAAGAAACCTGGATCAGCTCACAGAGATAAGGAACCTGGATCAGCTCACAGAGGTAAGAAACCTGGATCAGCTCACAGAGGTAAGAAACCTGGATCAGCTCACAGAGATAAGGAACCTGGATCAGCTCACAGATGTAAGAAACCTGGATCAGCTCACAGAGATAAGGAACCTGGATCAGCTCACAGAGGTAAGAAACCTGGATCAGCTCACAGAGGTAAGAAACCTGGATCAGCTCACAGAGGTAAGAAACCTGGATCAGCTCACAAAGGTAATAAATCTGGATCAGCTCACAAAGATAAGGAACCTGGATCAGCTCACAGATGTAAGAAACCTGGATCAGCTCACAGAGTTAAGGAACCTGGATCAGCTCACAGATGTAAGGAAACAGCTGTCTGTTGTAAAATGCATTCTCTGATTGTACTGAGCCACCTTGACGAGATCATCTGCATCACGGAATGAGTGAGCTAATGAGACGCTATCGTTTCCTGTCTTTGATCGCTGGTGCTTTATCAGCACCACAAAGGCTCATACATGGCTCATCTATCCCTGTGTATGTATTCAGGTGAGAGATTCTCACTTTAGACTCTTTATCAACTCGCTGTGGATCGCTGTGTGGAATAAACCTTCATTCCTGGTCGGACTGCTGAGTCTCCTGGTCGTCTCTTTGGGAAAAAGCTAACAACTCACAGAAATAAGAAACCTGGATCAGCTCACAGAGGTAATAAACTTCACACAGCACATGCACACACTCACACACACACACACACACACACACACTCACTCACATACACACTCACACACACACTCACCAGCACATGCAAGGAACTGAAAAGAAAGCTACACAGCCATGTATTTGCGTATTTTCTGAAATCTCGCAAAAATGATGGACACTAGACAAAAGAGAACATCAACACAACGATGATGGTGATGATGATGATGATGTTAAGTCTGGGGGAGTTTGGAACACTGTCAAACCTCAAAGGCTAGGAAACTACCAGATGTGTGACACCCTGCTTATTTGGCTTCAAGGGAAACCCCAGTTATAAACATGTCATTTCAGCTACTTCAGTAAACAGGAAAATAAACTCACCACATCACCCAAACTCACAACATCACACAAACTCACAACATCACACAAACCCACAACATCACACCCAAACCCACAACATCACACACAAACCCACAACATCACACCCAAACCCACAATATCACACAAACTCACCACATCACCCAAACCCACAACATCACACACACTCACAACATCACACACAAAGTCCCCACATCACCCAAACCCACAACATCACACAAACTCACCACATCACCCAAACCCACAACATCACACAAACTCACCACATCACCCAAACCCACAACATCACACAAACCCACAACATCACACAAACTCACAACATCACACACAAACTCCCCACATCACCCAAACTCATCACATCACCCAAACCCACAACATCAAACACAAACTCCCCACATCACCCAAACTCACCACACACAGACAAACTCACCACACACACACAAACTCACCACACACACAAACTCCCCACATCACCCAAACTCACTACATCACCCAAACTCATCACATCACTCAAACTCACCACATCACCCAAACTCACTACATCACCCAAACTCACCATATCACCCAAACTCATCACATCACTCAAACTCACCATATCACCCAAACTCCCCACATCACCCAAACTCATCACATCACACAAAGGCGCACACTCAGTGACCTTTGAACAGATCTGTCCTGCTCCTGAGCGCCATTAGTGCACGGCGAGGACTTTGTTGCCATGACGAGGTGTTATTGTACTTTTCTGTCTCAGGGGACTGAGGCTGAGCTCTTGCCCGCGATGGTGATTTCAGTCCTGGGGACAGGCACTAATCTAGCCTGGGGCTTCAGCAGGGCCAAGCTCACAGAACTGCAGTCACAGATACTGATGATTCTCTGTGTTTCATCCCACAGCACATCCAGCACATCCAGTCCAGCACATCCAGTCCAGCACATCCAGTCCAGCACATCCAGTCCAGCACATCCAGTCCAGCACATCCAGTCCAGCACATCCAGTCCAGCACATCCAGTCCAACACATCCAGTCCAGCACATCCAGTCCAGCACATCCAGTCCAGCACATCCAGTCCAGCACATCCAGTCCAGCACATCCAGTCCAACACATCCAGTCCAACACATCCAGTCCAACACATCCAGTCCAGCACATCCAGTCCAGCACATCCAGTCCAGCACATCCAGTCCAGCACATCCAGTCCAGCACATCCAGTCCAGTGCAGTAAAACAGTCTTTCCCTCTCTGTACCACAGCACATCCAGTCCAGCACATCCAGTCCAGCACATCCAGTCCAGCACATCCAGTCCAGCACATCCAGTCCAGCACATCCAGTCCAGCACATCCAGTCCAGTGCAGTAAAACAGTCTTTCCCTCTCTGTATCACAGCACATCCAGTCCAGCACATCCAGTCCAGCACATCCAGTCCAGCACATCCAGTCCAACACATCCAGTCCAGCACATCCAGTCCAGCACATCCAGTCCAGCACATCCAGTCCAGCACATCCAGTCCAGCACATCCAGTCCAGCACATCCAGTCCAACACATCCAGTCCAGCACATCCAGTCCAGCACATCCAGTCCAGCACATCCAGTCCAGCACATCCAGTCCAGTGCAGTAAAACAGTCTTTCCCTCTTTGTACCACAGCACATCCAGTCCAGCACATCCAGTCCAGCACATCCAGTCCAGCACATCCAGTCCAGCACATCCAGTCCAGCACATCCAGTCCAGCACATCCAGTCCAGCACATCCAGTCCAGCACATCCAGTCCAGTGCAGTAAAACAGTCTTTCCCTCTCTGTACCACAGCACATCCAGTCCAGCACATCCAGTCCAGCACATCCAGTCCAGCACATCCAGTCCAACACATCCAGTCCAGCACATCCAGTCCAGCACATCCAGTCCAGTGCAGTAAAACAGTCTTTCCCTCTCTGTACCACAGCACATCCAGTCCAGCACATCCAGTCCAGCACATCCAGTCCAGCACATCCAGTCCAGCACATCCAGTCCAGCACATCCAGTCCAGTGCAGTAAAACAGTCTTTCCCTCTCTGTACCACAGCACATCCAGTCCAGCACATCCAGTCCAGCACATCCAGTCCAGTGCAGTAAAACAGTCTTTCCCTCTCTGTACCACAGCACATCCAGTCCAGCACATCCAGTCCAGTGCAGTAAAACAGTCTTTCCCTATCTGTACCACAGCACATCCAGTCCAGCACATCCAGTCCAGTGCAGTAAAACAGTCTTTCCCTC
Organism: Ilyophis sp. 1 JC-2022; assembly: GCA_022702515.1. NCBI lineage: Eukaryota > Metazoa > Chordata > Actinopteri > Anguilliformes > Synaphobranchidae > Ilyophis > Ilyophis sp. 1 JC-2022. The sequence continues at coordinate 2,888,522 of CM040405.1, forward strand.
TCTGTACCACAGCGCTGTGGGATTAGATGGTATTCTGTTGGGTGGAATGTCATTCCCAGAGGTCAGAGGTCATTCAAATAGTGTTTCCTGTCACTTGAGAAGGGAATTCCCCCCTGACCTCAGGAGCTGGGCCTGGGGGTTTGAGGGTTAGGGGTTCGACAGAGAGGCCCAGTATAGCCCCAGTCCTCTTTCTCTCTCTGGGTATTAATATAGCACTAAGCTTGTTTACCTGGCCCACAGTGATAAATCTGCCTAGCAACAGAGACCTCAAGCCACATCTTCACTTTTCACCTGTCCATCCCCAGCTCATCTCCCCCTTCTTCTCCTCCCACCCCCCCCACCACCCGATCTCCCTCCCTCCCTCTCTCCCTCTCTCCCTCCCTCTCACTCTCTCTCTCTCTCTCTCCATCTCTCTCTCTCCCTCCCTCCATCTCTCCCTCTCTCCCTCCCTCTCTCTCTCTCTCTCTCTCTCTCTCTCAGTGTCTCTGTTCATTTGTTCTTCCCTCCTCTTGCTGAATCTGGGGTTCAGAGCAGGTCTGGTCCCAGTGTGCATTTGAGCAGTGTATTTTAGGAGGAGTTAAGTCTGGTCCCAGTGTGCATTTGAGCAGTGTATTTTAGGAGGAGTTAAGTCTGGTCCCAGTGTAAATTTGAGCAGTGTATTTTAGGAGGAGTTAAGTCTGGTCCCAGTGTGAATTTGAGCAGTGTATTTTAGGAGAAGTTAAGTCTGGTCCCAGTGTGCATTTGAGCAGTGTATTTTAGGAGGAGTTAAGTCTGGTCCCAGTGTGAATTTGAGCAGTGTATTTTAGGAGGAGTTAAGTCTGGTCCCAGTGTGAATTTGAGCAGTGTATTTTAGGAGAAGCTAAGTCTGGTCCCAGTGTGCATTTGAGCAGTGTATTTTAGGAGGAGTTAAGTCTGGTCCCAGTGTGAATTTGAGCAGTGTATTTTAGGAGGAGTTAAGTCTGGTCCCAGTGTGAATTTGAGCAGTGTATTTTAGGAGAAGTTAAGTCTGGTCCCAGTGTGCATTTGAGCAGTGTATTTTAGGAGGAGTTAAGTCTGGTCCCAGTGTGAATTTGAGCAGTGTATTTTAGGAGGAGTTAAGTCTGGTCCCAGTGTGAATTTGAGCAGTGTATTTTAGGAGAAGTTAAGTCTGGTCCCAGTGTGAATTTGAGCAGTGTATTTTAGGAGGAGTTAAGTCTGGTCCCAGTGTGCATTTGAGCAGTGTATTTTAGGAGAAGTTAAGTCTGGTCCCAGTGTGCATTTGAGCAGTGTATTTTAGGAGGAGTTAAGTCTGGTCCCAGTGTGCATTTGAGCAGTGTATTTTAGGAAGAGTTAAGTCTGGTCCCAGTGTGCATTTGAGCAGTGTATTTTAGGAAGAGTTAAGTCTGATCCCAGTGTGCATTTGAGCAGTGTATTTTAGGAGGAGTTAAGTCTGGTCCCCGTGTGCATTTGAGCAGTGTATTTTAGGAGGAGTTAAGGCTGATCCCAGTGTGCATTTGAGCAGTGTATTTTAGGAGGAGTTAAGGCTGATCTCAGTGTGCATTTGAGCAGTGCATTTTAGGAGAAGTTAAGTCTGGTCCCAGTGTGCATTTGAGCAGTGTATTTTAGGAGAAGTTAAGTCTGGTCCCAGTGTGCATTTGAGCAGTGTATTTTAGGAAGAGTTAAGTCTGGTCCCAGTGTGAATTTGAGCAGTGTATTTTAGGAGAAGTTAGGTCTGGTCCCAGTGTGCATTTGAGCAGTGTATTTTAGGAGAAGTTAAGTCTGGTCCCAGTGTGCATTTGAGCAGTGTATTTTAGGAGGAGTTAAGTCTGGTCCCAGTGTGCATTTGAGCAGTGTATTTTAGGAGAAGTTAAGTCTGGTCCCAGTGTGCATTTGAGCAGTGTATTTTTGGATGAATGCTTTGGATGCTGAATGCTTTGGATGCTTTTTTCCCTGAAAGACAGCACATCAATGTGTGAGATAAGCACAGTGAGCATTTGTGAATTACACACTCAAAGAGGGTTACCTGGCTAAAAAGGTTGTAATTTGACATGTAATTCATATTAACAATGTATTATACAGTGTGTAAGTATAAGATGGGAGGAGTCTCCCACTGTATTACTGGGTCTTCTGTTATTCAGAGAGATGAGGATTTCCAGGGTGTTTATCATATTTCTTTGTTGATATATTTAGATTTGGTTTGTTTTTCTCTCTCTCTCTTTCTCTCTCAATTAAATTAAATTCAATTCCAATTGCTTTATTGGCAGGAAATACAGATGTAAATATTACCAAAGCATACTTAAAATGCACATGTACAATAAAATAATAATATAAATAAGAACAACACAATGACAATAACAATGTTAACAATGTTAAAGATAAATAAACATTAAATCAACAGTATCTCAAGAGTCTCTTGTGTATGAGTGGATGGTCACTTAGTGTCCCTCAGGTTATGACAGGCTAAAATATATTGTGCCGCAATTGGGGCTGTTGGTCCTTCTCCTCATAGGATTGTACATTTCTCATTTGATAGGGAATTGAAGTTCTCTATGATTCTTGAAGATTTGGGGACATATTCTTTTCTTATTTTTGTGTATTTTGTGCAGTTAAGGAGGAAGTGCATCTCTGTCACTACCTCTCCTGTCTTGACCACATATTCGTTGTTCTTTTGGTAACCGTGAGTTTTTGCGTCTACCTTTTTCAATTGCCAGGGTGTGGTCACTGAGCCTGTATTTGGTCAGGATCTGTCTCTGCTTTGTATCTCTGACAGAGAAGAGATACTCTGCTGGAGTATAATCTTTTTTTAGGGTCCGATAGCAAATTAGTCGACTCTGTGTTTTGGTTTCTTTATCCCAATGTTCCAAATATGATTTTTTTGTTTGTTGCATAATTTGGGTTACACTGATTTGTGGCTGGTTAGCAGTGCTGGACTGAGCATGGTGTAGGTTAGTTCTATTTCATACCGGTCAACACGCCACGGTATGGGTCATCCTCGCCGAGAGGGGGAGCTACTAGGAGATTGTTTATCAAATTAACCACCACTACGGGCGGAACCACGTCACGCCATAAATATGGCGCTGGTACACCGCTCGACCTCTTTTTGCCTCCTCGAAGGCGAGCTGAGATTGTGTTTGTTGGTTCCTTTGGAATCTGCGATTTTCGCAAAACTTTTTGTTTTCTGCCTCTCCCGATCGCCCGGACAACGTAAGTTTCCGGGGCTTTCCCTCCCCCAGCAAAGCGGAACTGCGGTTTGCTTGCTGTTGTTTGCTGCTTTACACGGTAAGATATTACCTTGTTGTAGCCGGTTCACGGCCGGTTTTTTTCATGACAGAATTAGATCGGATTTACCCGATATCTTTCTGATTGCATCGCGTTGTTTTACTTGTTATTTGCATAGCAACAATTACACGCATGATACAATAAAGTAAGCCTCCGCGTCCTCTCGCGGTCCTCCAGTGCTACTGTTGCGGACCCTTGATTGGCGCTGGACTCGCTTGAAAAACGTTGTTGTAGGCAGATTGCTGCCGTTCTTTACAGAAGTTGATATTATTATTAACTAATATTCTTCTGTCTTATATTAGCCACTGGGCTTGGTGTTGTTAGTTGCGCAGTAGCAACAAGAACAACAATAAGAACAACGAAAAGGCTGGAAGGAGCCCCTGTGTCCGTTAGGGCAGACGCTACCTGAAGCTTCCACACCCACCTCGGTCCTTCAGTACCACTGATTTGGGCCCTCGGCTTGGTGTTGGACATACTCTATTCCTGTAGGTTTAGGCAGCACGCTGCCATTCCAACAGAAGTTTATATTATTATTATCTAATATTATTCTGTCTTATATTAGCCACTGGGCTTGGTGTTGTTAGTTGCGCAGTAGCAATAACAACAACAATAAGAACAACGAAAAGGCTGGAAGGGGCCTCTCTGCTCGTGAGAGTAGAAGCTGCTGGAGGCTTCCACATCCCCTTGCGGTCCCTCAGTACCACTGATTTGGGCCCTTGGCTTGGTGTTGGACACACTTCTGGGCTAAGCATGTCGGAAGGCGTACAGAATCCGGGAGATGGTGGGCCGTCGGGGGAGGACGTCCCACCTGGGCAATCAACTTTTGTGGAGCATAATTTGGAGCCGTATGCTCAAGGGGCTGGGTTTGGCAAGCGCGCTAGGAAGCGTAAGCATCAGGAACCGGAGTTCCATCAGCTTCAGCTACAGGTGCAGGCGATGCAGCAGACCCTTCTGGGGCTGGTAGCATCACAGCAGCAGTCACCCAGGCCTCGGGACCCTCAGGGCCCAGTGCCTGGACCGTCCTGCCGTCACCCAGACGAGCTGTCTACGACGGCGTCGGATAGCCTGTACTGTCGGACAGACCCCCAACAGTCTGACACTGAAGGTGGGTCAGTGTCTGCCCAGGAAAGTGACGATACTTCAGAACTCCCGCCCTTGGATCCCTCCGATCGGGCGGTGATTCTCAGGGCGGCTGAGCACGCTCGCTTACCCCCCTTGGCGGTCCCTGCTCCCTCACTTTTCAGCCGTGGCCTTCATCGGCCCATTACAGGGGGGTTACCACCCCTGCCTGATTTTTTGACAGAACTGCAGGCATCCTGGCAGTCTCCTGGGGCATATAGACTCCCCAAGACCCAGTTGGCCAATATGGCGGGTGCCGCATCCTACGGGTTGGCGGCCCCTCCACAGATTGGGCCTATGTTTTCAATGCTCGCAGGCGCTACCTTTAGAGCTGATAGTGATTCCCAGCATCCCAATAGGCGATGCAGGGCTACTGACAAGCGGGTGTGTAAGGCTTATCAGTCCGCCGCTCTTGCGGCCCGACTGGCTAACACTAACGCACTGCTGCTGGTGTACCTGGAGGGTATGCTGCAGGACATGTCCTCCGCTGCCCCCAGTAACTCAGCAATAGAGATGCTGCGTGTGGTGGACATTATGATGCGCGGGGCTAGTGCTCATGCCCAAGCCCTGGGGCACTCCATGTCCTCACTCGTTCTGGCACGCCGCCAGGCGTGGCTGTCTCAGTCCAGTCTAACAGACCAAGGACAGGTAGCAGCCCTTACTGCCCCAGTGGTTCCGGGGCAGGTGTTCGGGCCGCCTGCGGAGGCTGCCTTAGAGCAGTCACGCAGGGCGAGAGAGATGTTGGGGGCGGTAGGACGGGCTCCAGCCCCACGGGCCCTAGCAAGAGGGACCCGTTTTTTCCACAGTGCACCCCCAGCTTCAGGTCCCGCCCCCACTGGGGAGCACACGACCTTTCAGGGGCCTTTATCCGGCTCTCTGGAGCCAAGGGCCTCGCGTTTCTCGCGGGACCGGGCGCGGTTCCGGAAACCTTCCGGTAAGTCAGCTTCCCGAGGCCAGTTCCGTCGGTGACGGTTACCAGCCTCCGGCACCGCGTTTTTTCCCCTCTCCATCTCGCAAAGTGGCGCCTATGTACCCGATGTCCTTGGGTGCTCAGCACGTTGGAGTCGGGGTACAGGCTTCAATTCAACACCAAGGCCCCCCGTTTTTACGGGGTTACTCCTACTCGGGTGAGAGACGGGGCCGCTGCGCGAGCTCTCTCCAACGAGATTCTGGTGTTGCTAGAGAAGGGAGTAATAACACCCCTGCCCCTGGTGGCAACGGGACAAGGGTTTTATTCAGTATATTTTCTAGCCCCCAAGAAGGACGGGGGCTTCCGCCCCATCCTAGATCTAAGAAGGCTCAACCGCTTTTTGAAGCACCTGCCCTTCCGGATGCTCCGCCTCGCCAATCTCCTCCTTCAGGTGAGAGATGGCGACTGGTTCACCTCTGTGGATCTAAAGGATGCATACTTCCATATCCCCATACACCGGGATCACCGGAAGTACCTCCGCTTTTCCTTCAAGGGCACAGGGTACGAATACTCGGTCCTTCCCTTTGGCCTAGCTCTGGCCCCACGCACTTTCACAAAGTGCATGGATGCCGCACTGATCCCACTCCGTCGTCAGGGTATCCGCATTGCGAATTACCTGGACGACTGGCTGATCTGTGCTCCATCAGAGGAGCAAGCGAGAAGGGACACAAGGTCAGTACTGGAACATTTAGCCAGCTTGGGCCTGACCCTGAACAGGGAGAAGAGCCACCTCACCCCTTCCAGAGAAAGGGTTTTCCTGGGTCTGGTTTTGGACTCGGGGTCCATGCGTGCCTCTCTAACCCCAGAGAGGCGACATACTTTGATGGAGAGTCTGTCCCATTTTGCTGCAGCGCGGCAGGGGACGGTAAAACTTTGCCGGAGGCTGTTCGGCCTGATGGCCTCAGCCGCCCAGGTGGTGCCACTTGGGCTGCTGCATATGCGCCCGTTACAGCATTGGGCGACGGCACAGGGAGTGAGCCCGCACGAAGATGGGCGGCGACTCCTCCCCATTTCCCAGAAATGCCTAAAGATGGTGGATTGGTGGCTCACCACCCCTGGCCTCAAGGAGGGCGTTCCCTTGGGGCCGGCAGGGGTGAGGGTGACAGTCACCACGGACGCCTCCATGACTGGCTGGGGAGCGGTCAGAGGTGGCCAGTCCGTGCAGGGATCGTGGAGCCCCTCATGGGCAGGGAAACACATAAACCTTCTAGAAATGGAATCAGTGCTTCGGGCATTGTACCACTTCCTCCCAGTGGTCTGGCACAGACATGTTCTTGTCCGGACAGACAGCTCCACGGTAGTGTCCTACATCAACCGCCAGGGTGGGGTTCGGTCCCCAATCCTGCATGCGAAAGCACGTCAAATCCTGCTCTGGGCACATGCTCAATGCATGTCCCTGAAGGCAGTGCACGTGCCGGGTATAACTAATGTGGCAGCCGATATGCTGTCCAGGGGTGGCCCGAGACCAGGGGAATGGCGCCTGCACCCAGAAATTGTGCAGTCCATTTGGTCCCGCTTCGGGGAAGCACAGGTGGACCTCTTCGCATCCAGGGAGAATGCTCACTGCCCCCTGTGGTACTCTATGATGGACACGACGGGGACATTGGGCGTGGACGCACTGGCACACCAGTGGCCTCCAGCCCTGCTCTATGCTTTTCCCCCCATGCCTCTCCTGCCCACAGTTCTGGCGAGGATCAGGAACTCAGGGGCACAGGTTCTGCTGATTGCCCCCAACTGGCCCCAGCAGAGATGGATGGCGGACCTAAGGGAATCCCTACGGGGCACCCCCTGGCGCCTCCCAACCAGGCCGGATATGCTGTCGCAGGCCCAGGGCCTGCTGTGGCATCCGAACCCAGAATTTTTCAACCTGCATGTTTGGCCCGTGGGCAGAGTTGCCGGCAGGGCCTAGAATCAGCAGTGCTGGACAATTCCTCCGAGGAGCCAGGCGGCTTCGGCCGCCTAGATCGAACGCAGTCCTTTCTTGGGACCTGCAGCTGGTCTTAAATGCTCTCACTGAACCGCCGTTTGAGCCCCTGACTGGGCTCAGCCTAAAGCTCCTCTCTTGGAAGATGGCCTTCCTGCTCGCTATCGCCTCCGCGAGGCGCGTGAGCGAGCTGCATGCACTGTCGATACACCCTGCCTGTATACGGCTGGGGGACAGTAGCTCATCGGTCTCTTTGCGTCCCAACCCCGCGTTTCGGCCTCAGGTCCTTTCGCGGTCATACGTCTCACGGCCTATTGTGTTGGAGGCGTTTCATCCTCCTCCCCATGAGACCTGAAGAGTAAGATGGTGATGATTCAGGGTTTTTATCACCCATTGGTTATGTTCCACGTTCCCACTTGAGCTTGCTCTTCTGTTAAGAACAGCAGCCAATGGTGTAATTTTATTGATCGGTCCCGCACTCATGCTATGATGTGCGGTCCTGGTTACCCCACTACATCCCCGCCTGACTTATTTGATATACAGTAACCCATACCGTGGCGTGTTGACCGGTATGAAATAGAACGTACGGGTTACGGATGTAACCCCGGTTCTATGAATACGGTCAACACGCCACGCGGTGTTGTCAGGCGGAGAACCTTGCGCCCGCAGGACGGCAAGTGCCTTCAAGTCGGCAAAAGAGGTCGAGCGGTGTACCAGCGCCATATTTATGGCGTGACGTGGTTCCGCCCGTAGTGGTGGTTAATTTGATAAACAATCTCCTAGTAGCTCCCCCTCTCTGCGAGGATGACCCATACCGTGGCGTGTTGACCGTATTCATAGAACCGGGGTTACATCCGTAACCCGTACGTTTGGGTTACAGAATTAGTAAGCTTCAGTACCAGCTGACTGAGGGGGCTCTTTTCAGGGTTCAGTTCTTGGGATTGTAACGTGTCATTGGGGCTTGATTTAAGGTGCATCCAGAATTTGAGTGCTCTTTTTTGTCTACTTATTGCCAATGGAAACCTGTCTAATTCGGCCCTACATGCGTTATTAGGCGTTTTCCTTTGTATTTGTAAAATATTTCTGCAGAATTCAGTATGCAGAGTTTTAGTTACCCATGCAGTGTAGTTTTGCTGACATTACATTACAGATATTTATCCAGAGCGACTTACACAACTTTTTTAGCATTCTTTTACATATTATCCATTTATACAGCTGGATACATACTGAAGCGATACAGGTTAAGTACCTTGCTCAAGGGTACAACGGCAGTGTCTTACCTGGGAATCTAACCTGCAACCTTTCGGTTACAAGGCCAGTTGCTTTACCATTATACTACACTGCCTGACTGAGTGGACCCCAGACCTCACTTCCATAAAGCGCAATAGGCTGAGTTACACTATCAAAAAGTTTAGACCAGATTCTAATTGGGATATTCAGTTTGAAAAGTTTTCTCTTTATTGCATATATTGCTCTTCGAGCTTTTTCTTTTAGTGCATTTACTGCCATGCAGAAACTCCCCGATGCAGTGATTGTCAGACCAAGGTAGATATAATTCATAGTGTGCTCTAGGGCAGTGTTACCTAGAGTACATTTGTATCTGCTTTCCTGACATCTGGGCTTCTTTTGGATAATTATAATCTTTGTCTTTTTAAAATTTACTGCCAGGGCCCAGTTCTGGCAGTATTGCTCAAGTAGATCCAGGTGTTGCTGCAGCTCTTTGGTGAAGGCCTTCTCTCTCTGCAGCACGTCTTCCTTTATTTTAGCCAGCTGAGCTCTCAGGGCCTGGTTGTCTTGCTGCAGCTCAGTGACCTCTGCTCTCAGCTCCTGGTTGACGTCATCTTTCGGTTGCCGGACGGAGCTGGACTCAGACAGCCTGGCCAGGGTGTGCTCTCCGAATTCAACGAATTCCAATTCCAGCAGGGCGAGGCTCTCTGCGAGGTGTTGAGTGTGGGCACTGAGAGTGGGGAGATCAGGGACTGTCAGGCTATCTGTAGGTCTGTCTTCTTTCTCTTCATCCGATTCCTCACTGTCAATTGTTGAGGACTTCTCATTCTCTACCTCACTTTTCAGCTGTGCAAATGTTTCCTCAAAGTAGTGCAAGCTGGCTTCACTCTCTTGGATCAGTACAGTGCCATTGTTATATATATTGATAGTCTGTATGGGGCTATCTAGGTCTGCATCCTCATGGATGGTGATTTGGCTGCCGTGACAGATCCCTCTCCGTTTAATAAAAAGGTCATTTTTACACAAAACTGCCTTCCACACATGTTTGCGTTCTGTGTGGAAGATTAGGTTGGTTTTGACCTTTTTGTCTGTCAGTGTGGTCATGTCTGCATACAAGCACTCAGCATTGTTACATATCAGAGTGAGTTTATAGGCCTTTCTGGCCTGGGTCCCATTAAGATCAGCAGGGTAAACGATCTAAATGGCAACCATTGAAATGTAATGATATTTTCCTGCTCTGATTCTGGCGAACTTGTACCTTCTCAACTGAAATCTAAACTCTCAATAGAACTTTTAGTCGTAATTTTCCTTAAATATTTGGAGTTAGGCTGTTACGACCCCGAATATGGACTGGACTCAAATGCACGACTCAGACACAGGAATGCCAATACTCAGATATTTTATTACTTGACCAGGGAGTATTCCTGAAGCATAGGGAAAAAGGCAAGCAGTTATAGTTCCCAGCCAGAACTGGACTTGCAGACAAGGCAGACAGACAATGTTCCAAGCCAGAACTGGACTTTACAGACAAGGCAGTTATTGTTCCAAGCCGGAACTGGACTTGCAGACAAGGCAGCAATAGTAACGGGCTGGACGCAACCAGGCAGGACAGGAACGGGCTGGACAGGAACGGGCTGGACGGAACCAGGCAGGACAGGAATGGGCTGGACGGAACCAGGCAGGACAGGAACGGGCTGGACAGGAACGGGCTGGATGGAACCAGGCAGGACAGGGATGGGCTGGATGGAACCAGGCAGGACAGGAAAGGGCTGGACGGAACCAGGCAGGACAGGGATGGGCTGGACAGAACCAGGTAGAACAGGAACGGGCTGGACAGGAACAGGCTGGACGGAACCCAGGCAGGACGCAGGCGTGACAGCATTGCAGCGGCTGTAGCGGCACAGTAATCAGCAGAGCGGCAGCAGCAACCGTAGCGCTGGCAGAGAGCGGGCACCGCCGCAGAGAGGTGAACAGGAGCTCTGGCAGAGAGCGGGCACAGAGTGGTGAACAGGAGCTCTGGCTGTATGCACAACGTCAGATGGGTGGCGGGGAACCGCAACACAGGCAGGGATAGCAAACAACTGCAGGTTGGCAGACTGAAGCAGACAAAGTTAGTACAGTGAGACAGACAAATGAACAGCAGGAAATGCCATTCCTGAAAAGAGCAGACTTCGACTTAGACAGAGTAGCAGGGCGAGTTAGCACAGAACCAGACTTTAGTTTCTACAATTTAAACTAGATTCTAGGACATTCAGACACGACCAGAGGTTTCAGACAAAGAGCATTAACGGACAGAGAACACCGGGTGACACAAAAAGAAAAACCACGCCCAACCTGCAGCTAGGGGAAACGGACAACGGAGAGACGAACACGAGACGGGAGTGAGATCATTACATAGACATTACATAACATAAAATCTGTAGAGTGGTTAAAAATTTGTTTGAATAACTTCAACCTAAGTGTATGTAAACTTTTGACTTCAACTGTATATATATGCTCTGTGTGGTTACTCACTGTCCCTCAGGTTGTGACAGGCTGAAACATATTGTGGCACGAGTCATGTTGTTGACCCTTCTTCTAAAAGAATAGGCAGCTTTTCTACATTTGTTAGGAAAGGGAATATGGTTGTAAATTTAGAAAATTTGCTGAAATATGTATTTCTAATTTCAGAATTGTTACAGTCTAGGAGGAAGTGCATCCCTGTCTCCACCTCTCCTGTCTTACAGTGACCACATAGACGTTCCTCTTTGGGAAACCATGACTCTCTCTCTCTCTCTCGGGAACAGCATACAGTGATATTTGCAGTTCTCTCTTGCTGCAGGTTTCATCTCCACGGCAACACTGAACAGCATGTCTCTGAGGGAGTGTTCCTACCTGTCCCAGGTGAGCTGTGTGTGTGTATCTGAGTGTGTAAATTTGAATGTTAAGCTGAGCCATTTGTCTATTTTACAAAGTTCTTTTGTGGATGTTCGTTGTGTGTGGATTTAGATGAAAGCATCTGCTCAATGATTGTAATGTAATGTGCGAACCCCTTGTTCTGCGGTATTCCCTCCATTTTGGCTCATGCTCACAGACAGAGACCGACAGGATGTGAGCGTGTGCACTCAGAGGTGAGAGATTCTGCGGTCCTGCCAAACTCCTGTCAGTGCGCTCTATGGACATGCCCACAAATATGATTGGCTGTTCCAAATAATAAAAGAATAAAATGTGGGGGATTAAAAAGTGTATAAATAAATAATATCATGAATAAATGATTGCCTTCATGTAGTAAATACATTGTTCTGGTTTTATATGTATGTAGTGGAGAAATCCCACTGTGTGTCAGTTTCTGACTGTGCATTCAGACCGTTTTCTAAACCTGGACCTCCTGACTCCTCCCACAGCAGGTGCTGAAGAAGTGACGCTTATGGACACGATAGTATTTTCCATTACATGAACACATTCAGCAGAGGCTCTCATCCTGAGACACTAACACATATTAACCTTCTTACACACAATCCATATATACAGCTTGATATTTACTAAAGCAATTCAGCCTAAATACCTCTCTAAATGGCAACGAATCAGCCAGGAATCAAACCCATAGCCCAGTTCCCAAACCTCTGTGCTACTACAATACTCCACTGGCCACATTAAAGAGATACTGCAGAGCCTTTTCTAAGGCCTTTTTTACCGCTTCAATTTGAACTGGAAGTTGTGAGTAGATGTGGTCGTATGACGATGATGCCACGTAGTGATATTATGAATATTCATACGGTCAAGAAGTGAAAGGGTGTGTCTCAGTCTCAAAGAGGAAAAAAAAACAGTTGGTCTCAGCTTTTATACCATGTGGCCCATCCAAGACCACCCCTAGGACCACCTCAACTCCACCCCTAGGACCACCTCAACTCCACCCCTAGGACCACCTCAACTCCACCCCTAGGACCACCTCAACTCCACCCCTAGGACCACCTCAACTCCACCCCTAGGACCACCTCAACTCCACCCCTAGGACCACCTCAACTCCATCCCTAGGACCACCTCAACTCCACCCCTAGGACCACCTCAACTTGGACTGCATGTCTGGGAGTACAGTGATGATCCTTGATCCTGTTTTTTGACTTTTTGACTCTGGCTTTTTGGCTTTCTGGTTGTTTGTTAGAGACGCAGTGCGCCCTGTCAGTTATGACCTCTGTTACCACTAAATACTGACCTGAAACTCTGTTACCACTAAATACTGACCTGAAGCTCTGTAACCGCTAAATACTGACCTGAAACTCTGTAACCGCTAAATACTGACCTGAAACTTAAACTTTGTTTAAGGAATGGAAATGTCATCAGAGAGGAAATCAAGCTGTTTGTGTGGTGTCTGTGTCTGTGTCTCTGTGTGTGGGGGTTGTGGGGGGGGTGTGTGGTGTCTATGTCTGTGTCTCTGTGTGTGGGGGGGGGGGGGGGTGTGGTGTCTATGTCTGTGTCTCTGTGTGTGGGGGGTGTGGGCGGGGGGGGGGTGTGTGGTGTCTGTGACTGTGTCTCTGTGTGGGGGGTGTGGGGGGTGTGTGTGCGCATTTGTATGTGTATGCGTGTGTGTGTGTGTGTGTACGTGTTCGTGTACATGTAATAATTAAATAATCCAACTCCCCAACTTTGTTTTTAATAGTATATGCGACGCGGAATCAAGAACATGGAGGAACACCAACACTTGATCACCAGGAAAAAACACGCTGACTTTTGCGCGTCTGTCAGAAAGACGTTTCATGCAACGTTGTGACACTGCTAGAGTATTCCTTGCTAAGTCACAGGCAGTTCGCAACCGCATTCTAAAATGGGAAACATAATCAAGAAAATTTTCGGGTTTGTTAGAACCCAACAATTGATCTTTTAAAAGTTTCAGCGGGCCACGCACCGTGTGACCAAACACCAAATCCGAAGGACTAAAACCAAGTGACTCTTGAACAACCTCCCTGACGGCAAGACCCCCCACTCCCTTTCCTCAGAGAGACAATAAGAGCGTAGCATGGATTTCAATGTTTGGTGAAATCGTTCCAAAGCGCCCTGAGACTCAGGATGATATGCGCTGGAAGGACAGTGTTCAATACCAAGTTGCTGTAAAACTTGGGAAAATGTTCTCGACATAAAATTTGACCCTTGGTCAGTTTGAATTAGTTTTAGCGATGTGTGTGTGTGTGTATGTGTGTGTGTGTGTGCGTGTATGTGTGTGTGTGTGTATGTGTGTGTCTGTGTGTGTGTCTGTGTATTTGCACAGTCAAGCCGGAAAGTCTGCACACCCCGTTCTCACCTTCTCTACGTTTTATTATGTTACAGACATATTGTACAATAGATTGAGTTCATTTTTTGTCTCAAACTTTTACACAAAATAGCCCATAATGACAAAGTGAAAACAGGTTTTTAGACATTTGTGCTAATTTATTAAAAATCAAAATGTTAAATATCATATGTACACAAGTGTGCACACCCTTTGATATGACACCCAAAAGTGAGCTGAGGTGCATTTTGTTTCCACTGATACTGCTTGAGATGTTTCTACAACTTAATTGGAGTCCACCTGCGATAAATTCAATTGATTGGACATGATTGGGGATTGCCGACCCTATACTTGCCCCCATACTCTCCTTTCCTCAACCTAATTGAGGAATTCTTCTCTGCATGGAGGTGGAAGGTTTATGATCAGCGCCCTCGTGAACGCGCCACCCTCCTCCAGGCCATGGATAATGCATGCAATGATATCACGGCAGACCAGTGCCAGGCCTGGATTCGCCATGACCGAAGGTTTTCCCCCTGATGTTTAACGAATGAAAACATCCATTGTGATGTGGATGAAAACTTGCGGCCAAATCCACAAGACAGGGTCAATGGGAATATAATTTAATTATTATTATTTTTGTTGTTATTCAAACAAACCTATGTTGTGATTGTATTTTATAAATAAATGTAATTTTGTTCAATGATTCCATAGTGTATCTTGTATGCTCTCTACTACTCCTTCTATGTAAAACCGTATTGAAACATATATTAAGTATTTTATTCTTCAATATTTAAGGATTGTACAAACAACTAAACAGTGAAGCTATCGGTATTTTTTGTGTGGGTGATCAAAACTAATGTTTCTATGGTATTTCACGATATATGAGTTATTTGAATCAATGATTGTGCACGTTTTTGAACAGCGGACAGCCTGTGTTACAAGTGGTGACAGTTTTGAATGTTGTGTCTACGGTTTTGAAAAATGAGCACAAGCTTGTGACCTAAGTGTCAAAGCCATTGTAAAAATCTGTAACTCTCTGAAACTCTCGATTGTGTAGAACAAAATGATCCCAGAAAAAAGTGTGTGTGTGTATCGTGTGTGTGTGCATGTATCGTGTGTGTGCGTGCATCGTGTGTGTGTGCGTGTATCGTGTGTGTGTGCGTGCATCGTGTGTGCGTGCGTGTATCGTGTGTGTGTGCATGCATCGTGTGTGTGTGCGTGCATCGTGTGTGCGTGCGTGTATCGTGTGTGTGTGTGTGTGTATCGTGTGTGTGTGCGTGTATCGTGTGTGTGTGTGTGTGTATCGTGTGTGTGTGCATGTATCGTGTGTGTCTGCGTGTATCGTGTGTATCGTGTGTGTGTGCTTGTATCGTGTGTGTGTGCGTGTATCGTGTGTGTGTGTGTGTGTATCGTGTGTGTGTGTGCGTGCATCGTGTGTGTGTGTGCGTGTATCGTGTGTGTGTGCATGTATCGTGTGTGTGTGCGTGTATCGTGTGTGTGTGTGTATCGTGTGTGTGTGCGTGTATCGTGTGTGTGTGTGTGTATCGTGTGTGTGTGCGTGTATCGTGTGTGTGTGCGTGTATCGTGTGTGTGTGTGTAT
>CM040405.1:2908861-2951323 GCA_022702515.1 Ilyophis sp. 1 JC-2022
TTAGAACTGCTGTGTTGTAGCACTTTGTTTTGCTGGTTTGCTTTTGACCTGGGAGGTTCTGGGTTCTGAAATGGATTACTTCTCGTCTTTCCAGCTTTCCTCTGCACCAAAATGGACTTCTGGAAGAGTTTGTGTTTGGGAATATTGGGGATTGTGGATTGGGGTGGGAATATTGGGGATTGTGGATTGGGGTGGGAATATTGGATTGGGGTGGCACCAAGATGTCACCCACTGTTCTGGCTGTGAAATGCCTCAGTTTAATCACGTGTGGTGAGAGAAATGTTACTCCTACACATGCCCCGCCCCTACCTCATCCTGCCCCGCCCCTACCCCATCCTGCCCGCCCCTACCTCATCCTGCCCCGCCCCTACCCCATCCTGCTCCGCCCCTACCTCATCCTGCCCCGCCCCATCCTGCCCCGCCCTACCCAATCCTGCCCCGCCCCTACCCCATCCTGCCAGAACAACACTGCCCTTGCTGGAAGGACAAACTAAATATTTTAAAGAGTACTGAAATGACATGTTCACACTTTCCTTACAAATAATTAGCATGTAGCAGTAGCACTATGAAGTAATATCCTGCAGTTTATTCACAAGACAACATATCCTAATAATATGAATAATAATAGTATTAATAATAATAATAATACGCATAAAAACATCTGCCAAGAGACCAGCTCCTCACAGAGCAGTTTTGACTGTTCCTATAGTAACCTAATCCAGTTCTGCAGGAGGGCATTGTGGGTAATTGGAAGGGCATGTGGGCTGTCTGCACTGTGGCATGCTTGCATAGATATTCTCTCTTTCTTAAATAAGTGTATTTTGTATTGTACAGTATTTTTGTACTTTTTACAGTTCAATCAGACCGGACACAACATAACCTACCCAAAAACCAGCCAATTGTGGCTAAATCCAGTCAAACCCAGCCAATCCTGACCAAAACCCAGTCAAAACCAGCCAACCGTGGCCTAGTCTGGTCAAGCCCAGCCAACCGTGGCCTAGTCTGGTCAAGCCCAGCCAACCGTGGCCTAGTCTGGTCAAGCCCAGCCAACCGTGGCCTAGTCTGGTCAAGCCCAGCCAACCGTGGCCTAGTCTGGTCAAGCCCAGCCAACCGTGGCCTAGTCTGGTCAAGCTCAGCCAATCTGAGCCAAGTGCTGTTTGTAATCAGGCGCTAGTCCTAAGAGACGATGCTAGATGCGTCTTCACAGCAGAAATCCTTCAGAGCTCTGTTACTATGGCTGTAATCTGCCCCGGTTACACATTCAAACAGGCCCATCCCCCTGCCCCGGAACACATCTATGTGCAAAACAGCAAATATGTCTTTGGTTTATGAGAGTAAGAGACAGAAAAAAACTACAAATATATATTCCTATGTGTCTTTGTGACTGTGCACTTCACCATGTAAGTGCTTCTGAGAAACTTACTTCTTCTACCTTAACTGTGAAACAAAACAAAACCAAATTAATCATGTATTTTATAGCAGCATTTAAAAAACCGTCAAGGCAGATAAAATAAAGAAAAAGGTAAAAATGTTGCCATGATAACACTCCCTCCCCCCCATTGTGTTTGCTTCGGCTGTGCTGCTCGACTGGACAGACAGACAGACAGACAGACATGCCCACGTTTGTGACGTTTTCAAGTTTTTCCCCTGAGCCCTTTGAACTGCAGGTACATAACAGTCTGATTAATAAATATTGCTGTCTGTCTGTATGTCTGTATATCCATTTATGTACATCTGTACAGCCTTGTAACTTTGTGCCTGTGCATCACCAAAAAAAAGTGTTTTTTTTCCTAAGAACACTTGTAAAGTCAGTCCTTAAATAAAGCTCCGCCCCTTTTTACAGCAGTACCATTCAGCTCTGTCACTGAAAGCGCCCAGAGATTTTTTACCCCGCTCCCCAGAACTGCCCCCGCCCCTGCCCCACGGCCACGCCCCCTGGCCCTGCCCCGCCCCCCTGGCCCCGCCCCCTGGCCCCGCCCCCTCACAGCCTTTGCACCAGTCATATTTCAGACTCTCGTCTCAGGGGGCGGGGCTCTAAGGGGGCGGCAGCCAGCGTGTGGGCGCAGTCCAAGCCTGTGTCCGTGTTGCTGCCCTCCTGCCCGGCCCTGCCCCCTCCGTCGTCCTCCACCTCATCCTTGCCCACGGAGAGCGCCAGCTCGTTCTCGTAGCAGAAGGAGCTGGAGGTGGACATGATGAACTTCTTCTCGGCGAGATCCCGCGCGCTGCACAGCGGTGTTCCCGGCACCTCGTAGGTCTTGTGGAAGCGGGAGTAGTCCACCTTGTAGTAGCTCTTCTCCTCAAAAAGCACGGGTTCGAAGCGATGGCCCCAGAGGACCTCTCCCGCCACGTAGGAGCTGCGACACTGGGTGGTCATGGCCGTGGCCTCCACCATGCCCTCCAGGATCACCACGATCTCGAACTCCGATGTCTCCAGCTCCTGCTTGTTCATGCGGTAGAAGGGGCTGTCCTCGTCGATCTCGTGCACCACGGTGATGGGCGACACCAGGAAGATGCGGTCAATGCCGCTGTCGAAGCCAACATCGATGTCCACCTGGTCCAGCGGAATGAACTCGCCCTCGGCCGTGGTGCGGGACTTGAGGAGCTGTGCGCGCACGTGCGCCTCCACCAGGTGGCTCTTGCGCAGGTTGCCCACACGCCACATCAAGCACAGCTTGCCGTCGCGCATGGCCACCGTGGCGTGGTGGCTGAACACCAGCGTCTCATTCCTCTTTTTGGGCTTGGCCATCTTGGCCATGACGGCGCCGATGATGAAGGCATCGATGATGCAGCCCACGATGCTCTGGAAGACCACCATGAAGACGGCCAGCGGGCACTCGTCCGTCACATAGCGGTAGCCGTAGCCGATGGTGGTCTGCGTCTCCACGGAGAAGAGGAAGGCTGCGGTGAAGCTGCTGACGTTGGAGATGCACTTGGGCGCCGCGCCCTCCAGGTCCCCGTGGAAGATGGCGACCAGCCAGAAGATGCAGCCGAAGAAGAGCCAGGAGAGCACGAAGGCCAGGCAGAAGAGGAGGAACATCCAGCGCCAGCGCACGTCCACGCAGGTGGTGAAAATGTCCGCCAGGTAGCGCTGGCCCTTCTCGCTCACGTTGACAAACTGCACGTTGCAGTGGCCGTCCTTCTTGACGAAGCGGCTGTGGGGGTGGTGACGGGTGGTGTGCACCTTGCCGTTGCCGTAGCCGTTGGGAACGCTAGCGCTGGAGAGTTTCATCCCCTCTTCCTCAGACGACACGATGCTGTAGCGGTTAACGGGTCGCGCACTTCCCATCCCGTCGGCCCCTGAGGCCAGCGCCGTGTCTGCTCTGGAAAACAGTCTCAGTTTCTGGAAGAAGCGTTGGAGAAACAGCTTTGAATCTCTGAGGGGGACCAACGCGCGCGGGAATCGGGGGAATGAACACAAGCAGGGTGAAGGAGTGGCCTCAGTCAGCTCCGCCTCCCCAGCACCCAGAGCCTCATCCGAGCAATAGGCTGTGGAAAAGAAGACACAGGAGCCGAGTTGGGCTCATTAGTGCAGAACAGTGCAAAGTGCCGATGCAATAACACTCCTTACCCTGGACGGGGAAAACTAAACCAAAGCAGATTTTTTGGTTTGTTTTAAAAACAAACAAAAAAAAAGTTGTTTTTTAAACAATAATATAAGTGTTCAGATAATAATTATAGAGAAGTAAAAACAGTTTTGGGGCTTTTATTATGGGTTGGACTTAAGGTTTAAGGTTTGGGTGATAGTGGTATGTTTTAACATCTGAAATGCTTTAGCTGTTGCTCTCTGGGAACAGTAACAATGTGGGCCTCCAGTTACAGAAGGTATCCAGCATGCCTGTAACTACAGCGAGACACACAGTCAGGGTGCCTGTAACTACAGCCAGACACACAGTCAGGGGTTGTGTCTGTTTGAAGTGCTGGTCCTGAGAGCAGCTGTTTTATCTAAAGTAATGCATTAACCCTTTAAGAGAAGAGCTGCAGCTCCTCGTTGATCTTTAACTTAACATCTGCTTTGGTTAAACTGATCTGGGAACAGTGAATGACACACAGGTTCCTGGGAAGGACTGATAATGTTTACATGAGTTTAGGTGTTGGTGGAGAGGTCCATTGTTCCCAGCGTAGGAAGTTTTAATGGAATTAAAGAGTCACTTCCTTTTGGAAAATCTTCTTCAGGCCTTTGGCTACAATTATCCACAAACAAACAGCTATCAAACAAAAGTAGATCACGCCGCCAAACTATGAACAATAATTTAATCTAAAGCTCACTATCTGACATACTTTTTTAAGCATACGTTTTGCTCAAACATCCATACCAACATTGATGACTTATTAGTAAATAGACAATTGACTCAAAATGTTTTGCTGAGAAAAATATAAAATTCAAACCTTCAGAAAGGTTTCAACGTGTCACCAATATTTCAATCACTTACACAAGGATAATACTGTAATTGAACCTGGTTCAGCCTTCCTGGTTTCACTGAGAGAGGTCAAGATGTAATTGGGGTCAGCTCTGGCATTACAGTGACAGTTCATTCTCAAAGTGGGTTTCTTTTTCTTGGCTCTTGAGCACTGACAAGATCATTTTGTGCCTGAATGTGGAGTATTGTTTCACTTAAATCCAATTGGTGTTGGATGTCAGTTTCTGTGCTACCCTTGAAATCAGCACAGAACAGTGATCTGAACACCACAGCCCTGTTTGTGACATCATTACAGTACAGCATTAAGAACATCGGAGGCCCTTTTGTGACATCATTACTGTACAGCATTAAGAATATGAGAGGCTCCTTTGTGACATCATTACTGTACAGCATTAAGAACATCGAAGGCCCTTTTGTGACATCATTACTGTACAGCATTAAGAAGATCAGAGCCCCCTTTGTGACATCAGCACTGTACATCAGTAAGAAGATGGGAGGCACCTTTGTGACATCATTACTGTACAGCAAAGTACTAGTTTGTAGTTTGGGGCTGCATTAGAGAGTGTAGTTTGGGGCTGCATTAGAGAGTGTAGTTTGTAGTTTTGGTCTGCAGTAGAGAGTGTAGTTTGGGGATACATTAGAGAGTGTAGTTTGTAGTTTTGGTCTGCAGTAGAGAGTGTAGTTTGTAGTTTGGGGCTGCATTAGAGTGTAGTTTGTAGTTTGGGGCTGCATTAGAGAGTGTAGTTTGTAGTTTGGGGGCTGCATTAGAGAGTGTAGTTTGTAGTTTGGGGCTGCATTAGAGAGTATAGTTTGTAGTTTGGGGGCTGCATTAGAGAGTATAGTTTGTAGTTTGGGGCTGCATTAGAGAGTGTAGTTTGTAGTTTGGGGCTGCATTAGAGAGTGTAGTTTGCAGTTTGGGGCTGCATTAGAGAGTATAGTTTGTAGTTTGGGGGCTGCATTAGAGAGTATAGTTTGTAGTTTGGGGCTGCATTAGAGAGTGTAGTTTGTAGTTTGGGGCTGCATTAGAGAGTGTAGTTTGTAGTTTGGGGGCTGCATTAGAGAGTATAGTTTGTAGTTTGGGGCTGCATTAGAGAGTGTAGTTTGTAGTTTGGGGCTGCATTAGAGAGTGTAGTTTGTAGTTTTGGTCTGCAGTAGAGAGTGTAGTTTGTAGTTTGGGGCTGCATTAGAGAGTGTAGTTTGTAGTTTGGGGGCTGCATTAGAGAGTATAGTTTGTAGTTTTGGTCTGCAGTAGAGAGTGTAGTTTATAGTTTGGGGCTGCATTAGAGAGTGTAGTTTGTAGTTTTGGTCTGCAGTAGAGAGTGTAGTTTGGGGCTGCATTAGAGAGTATAGTTTGTAGTTTGGGGCTGCATTAGAGAGTGTAGTTTGTAGTTTGGGGGCTGCATTAGAGAGTATAGTTTGTAGTTTTGGTCTGCAGTAGAGAGTGTAGTTTATAGTTTGGGGCTGCATTAGAGAGTATAGTTTGTAGTTTGGGGATACATTAGAGAGTGTAGTTTGTAGTTTGGGGCTGCATTAGAGAGTGTAGTTTGTAGTTTGGGGCTGCAGTAGAGAGTGTAGTTTGCAGTTT
The DNA here is from genome assembly GCA_022702515.1 of Ilyophis sp. 1 JC-2022. Taxonomy (NCBI): domain Eukaryota; kingdom Metazoa; phylum Chordata; class Actinopteri; order Anguilliformes; family Synaphobranchidae; genus Ilyophis; species Ilyophis sp. 1 JC-2022. The sequence goes on from CM040405.1 coordinate 2,914,865, forward strand.
GGGGCTGCATTAGAGAGTGTAGTTTGTAGTTTTGGTCTGCAGTAGAGAGTGTAGTTTATAGTTTGGGGCTGCATTAGAGAGTGTAGTTTTGGTCTGCAGTAGAGAGTGTAGTTTGGGGATACATTAGAGAGTGTAGTTTGTAGTTTTGGTCTGCAGTAGAGAGTGTAGTTTGTAGTTTGGGGCTGCATTAGAGTGTAGTTTGTAGTTTGGGGCTGCATTAGAGAGTGTAGTTTGTAGTTTGGGGGCTGCATTAGAGAGTATAGTTTGTAGTTTGGGGCTGCATTAGAGAGTGTAGTTTATAGTTTGGGGCTGCATTAGAGAGTGTAGTTTGTAGTTTGGGGCTGCATTAGAGAGTGTAGTTTGTAGTTTATGATTGCATTAGAGTGTAGTTTGTAGTTTGGGGCTGCATTAGAAAAGTGTAGTTTGTAGTTTGGGGGCTGCATTAGAGAGTGTAGTTTGTAGTTTGGGGCTGCATTAGAGAGTGTAGTTTGTAGTTTGGGGCTGCATTAGAGAGTGTAGTTTATAGTTTGGGGCTGCATTAGAGAGTGTAGTTTATAGTTTGGGGCTGCATTAGAGAGTGTAGTTTGTAGTTTGGGGCTGCATTAGAGAGTGTAGTTTGTAGTTTATGATTGCATTAGAGTGTAGTTTGTAGTTTGGGGCTGCATTAGAGAGTGTAGTTTGTAGTTTGGGGCTGCATTAGAGAGTGTAGTTTGGGGCTGCTTTCGATAGTGTAGTTTGTAGTTTGGGGCTGCATTCGAGAGTGTAGTTTGTAGTTTGGGGCTGCAGTAGAGAGTGTAGTTTGTAGTTTGGGGCTGCATTAGAGAGTGTAGTTTGTAGTTTGGGGGCTGCATTAAAGAGTGTAATTTGTAGTTTGGGGCTGCATTAGAAAGTGTAGTTTGTAGTTTGGGGCTGCATTAGAAAGTGTAGTTTGTAGTTTAAAGTGGCATTAGAGAGTGTAGTTTGTAGTTTAAAGCGACATTCGAGAGTGTAGTTTGTAGTTTGGGGGCTGCATTAGAGAGTGTAGTTTGTAGTTTGTAGTTTGGGGCTGCATTAGAGAGTGTAGTTTGTAGTTTGGGGCTGCATTAGAGAGTGTAGTTTATAGTTTGGGGCTGCATTAGAGAGTGTAGTTTGTAGTTTGGGGCTGCATTAGAGAGTGTAGTTTGTAGTTTATGATTGCATTAGAGTGTAGTTTGTAGTTTGGGGCTGCATTAGAGAGTGTAGTTTGTAGTTTAGGGCTGCATTAGAAAAGTGTAGTTTGTAGTTTGGGGGCTGCATTAGAGAGTGTAGTTTGTAGTTTGGGGCTGCATTAGAGAGTGTAGTTTGTAGTTTGGGGCTGCATTAGAGAGTGTAGTTTATAGTTTGGGGCTGCATTAGAGAGTGTAGTTTGTAGTTTGGGGCTGCATTAGAGAGTGTAGTTTGTAGTTTATGATTGCATTAGAGTGTAGTTTGTAGTTTGGGGCTGCATTAGAGAGTGTAGTTTGTAGTTTGGGGCTGCATTAGAGAGTGTAGTTTGGGGCTGCTTTCGATAGTGTAGTTTGTAGTTTGGGGCTGCATTCGAGAGTGTAGTTTGTAGTTTGGGGCTGCAGTAGAGAGTGTAGTTTGTAGTTTGGGGCTGCATTAGAGAGTGTAGTTTGTAATTTGGGGCTGCATTAGAGAGTGTAGTTTGTAGTTTGGGGGCTGCATTAAAGAGTGTAATTTGTAGTTTGGGGCTGCATTAGAAAGTGTAGTTTGTAGTTTGGGGCTGCATTAGAAAGTGTAGTTTGTAGTTTAAAGTGGCATTAGAGAGTGTAGTTTGTAGTTTAAAGCGACATTCGAGAGTGTAGTTTGTAGTTTGGGGGCTGCATTAGAGAGTGTAGTTTGTAGTTTGGGGCTGCATTAGAGAGTGTAGTTTGTAGTTTGGGGCTGCATTAGAGAGTAGTTTGTAGTTTTGGTCTGCAGTAGAGAGTGTAGTTTGTAGTTTGGGGCTGCATTAGAGAGTGTAGTTTGTAGTTTGGGGCTGCAGTAGAGAGTGTAGTTTGTAGTTTGGGGGCTGCATTAGAGAGTGTAGTTTGTAGTTTTGGTCTGCAGTAGAGAGTGTAGTTTTGGTCTGCAGTATAGAGTGTAGTTTGTAGTTTGGGGCTGCATTAGAGAGTGTAGTTTGTAGTTTGGGGCTGCATTAGAGAGTGTAGTTTGTAGTTTTGGTCTGCAGTAGAGAGTGTAGTTTTGGTCTGCAGTAGAGAGTGTAGTTTTGGTCTGCAGTATAGAGTGTAGTTTGTAGTTTGGGGCTGCATTAGAGAGTGTAGTTTGTAGTTTGGGGCTGCATTAGAGAGTGTAGTTTGTAGTTTTGGTCTGCAGTAGAGAGTGTAGTTTTGGTCTGCAGTAGAGAGTGTAGTTTGTAGTTTGGGGCTGCAGTAGAGAGTGTAGTTTGTAGTTTGGGGCTGCAGTAGAGAGTGTAGCTTGTAGTTTGGGGCTGCATTAGAGAGTGTAGTTTGTAGTTTTGGTCTGCAGTATAGAGTGTAGTTTGGGGCTGCATTAGAGAGTGTAGTTTGTAGTTTGGGGCTGCATTAGAGAGTGTAGTTTGTAGTTTTGGTCTGCAGTAGAGAGTGTAGTTTGTAGTTTGGGGCTGCATTAGAGAGTGTAGTTTGTAGTTTGGGGCTGCAGTAGAGAGTGTAGTTTGTAGTTTGGGGCTGCATTAGAGAGTGTAGTTTGTAGTTTTGGTCTGCAGTAGAGAGTGTAGTTTTGGTCTGCAGTATAGAGTGTAGTTTTGGTCTGCAGTATAGAGTGTAGTTTGTAGTTTGGGGCTGCAGTAGAGTGTAGTTTGTAGTTTGTGGCTGCATTAGAGAGTGTAGTTTGTAATTTTGGGATACATTAGAGAGTGTAGTTTGTAGTTTGGGGCTGCATTCGAGAGTGTAGTTTGTAATTTGGGGATACATTAGAGAGTGTAGTTTGTAGTTTGGGGCTGCATTAGAGAGTGTAGTTTGTAGGTTCATATCTGGCCCTTTTGTTTTGTTGACTAGCAGCACCTCTCCCCACTGGGATCTAGACGCATGGCGTAACAGCGTAACGGCATCTCCCCGGGGCCTCTCAGGGCCCCTGCGGTCCAAACCCGCTCATTAAAGCGCTGCTTCTCCGAGCATGCCCTAGCAACGAGCACACTGGGCCCTAGCAGCAGCACTGTCTCTCGTTCTCTCTCTCTCCCTCTCTGCTTTTCAACATCAAAGTTTCTTCGGTCGTAACTGTCCTAATATTCAGCTATCACAATAAATAGTGGCATGAAAGATGTTGATTGGAATGAGAAAGAATTGGGGGTTGGACAGGACAAAGGGCTATTCGTAGCTGGTGTGGCGCAGATATGAGGTTGTATTAGGAGCTGGTGTTACACATGTGGACATGTGAGTGTTGTACAGGTATCAGTTTACAGGTGTAAGTGTGATACAGATGTCAGTGTACAGGTATAAGTGTTGTACAGGTGATGTGCACAGGTATACGTGTTGTGCAGGTAATGTGTACAGGTATAAGTGTTGTGCAAGTGACGTGTCTGACAGAGTCCGCTGGGCCTACACAGCTTCACCCTGCTGGCACAGATAACCAGTTTAACACTGGAGCGTAAATATATTCATGAACTAGTCCTGCAGCGTGATCCCCCTCACCTCCACCCCATATCCCCCTCACCTCCACCCCATATCCCCCTCACCTCCACCCCTTATCCCCCTCACCTCCACCCCTTATCCCCCTCACCTCCACCCCTATCCCCCTCACCTCCACCCCATATCCCCCTCACCTCCACCCCATATCCCCCTCACCTCCACCCCCTATCCCCCTCACCTCCACCCCTTATCCCCCTCACCTCCACCCCTTATCCCCCTCACCTCCACCCCATATCCCCCTCACCTCCACCCCATATCCCCCTCACCTCCACCCCATATCCCCCTCACCTCCACCCCCATATCCCCCTCACCTCCACCCCATATCCCCCTCACCTCCACCCCCTATCCCCCTCACCTCCACCCCCAATCCCCCTAACCTCCACCCCATATCCCCCTCACCTCCACCCCCTATCCCCCTCCCCTCCACCCCTATCCCCCTCACCTCCACCCCATATCCCCCTCACCTCCACCCCCTATCCCCCTCACCTCCACCCCCTATCCCCCTCACCTCCACCCCCTATCCCCCTCACCTCCACCCCCAATCCCCCTCACCTCCACCCCATATCCCCCTCACCTCCACCCCCTATCCCCTTCACCCCATATCCCCCTATCCCCTTCACCCCATATCCCCCTCACCTCCCCCCCCTATCCCCCTCACCTCCACCCCATATCCCCCTCACCTCCACCCCATATCCCCCTCACCTCCACCCCCAATCCCCCAATCCCCCTCACCTCCACCCCCAATCCCCCTCACCTCCACCCCATATCCCCCTCACCTCCACCCCCAATCCCCCTCACCTCCACCCCCATCCCCCTCACCTCCACCCCATATCCCCCTCACCTCCACCCCTATCCCCCTCACCTCCCCCCCCCCCCCTATCCCCTCACCTCCCCCCCCCCTCCCCTCCCCCCCCCTATCCCCTCACCTCCCCCCCCCACCTCCCCCCCCCTATCCCCTCACCTCCACCCCTATCCCCTCACCTCCCCCCCCCCATCCCCTCACCTCCCCCCCCATATCCCCTCACCTCCACCCCCAATCCCCCTCACCTCCACCCCCAATCCCCCTCACCTCCACCCCCAATCCCCCTCACCTCCACCCCATATCCCCCTCACCTCCACCCCCAATCCCCCTCACCTCCACCCCCAATCCCCCTCACCTCCACCCCCAATCCCCCTCACCTCCACCCCCAATCCCCCTCACCTCCACCCCATATCCCCTCACCTCCCCCCTATCCCCCATCCCCCCTCACCTCCACCCCCTATCCCCTCATCCCCCATCCCCCTCACCTCCACCCCATATCCCCCACACCGCCACCCCATATCCCCCCATATCCCCCTCACCTCCACCCCCTATCCCCTCACCCCAACCCCCTATCCCCTTCACCCCAACCCCCTATCCCCTTCACCCCATATCCCCCTCACCTCCACCCCATATCCCCCCCTATCCCCCTCACCTCCACCCCCTATCCCCCTCACCTCACCCCATATCCCCCTCACCTCCACCCCATATCCCCCTCACCTCCACCCCATATCCCCCTCACCTCCCCCCCATATCCCCCTCACCTCCACCCCATATCCCCCCTATCCCCCTCACCTCCACCCCATATCCCCTCACCTCCACCCCATATCCCCCTCACCTCCACCCCATGGTTTAGCAGGGCAGGGGATGTGTCTTTAGTGAGTCTCTAATCCTCCTCACCTCCAACGCAACGCCGGCACGCTCTGAGGCCCAAACCCAAAGACGGCAGGATCTCATTTCATCTGCACAATGCCAAGCACTGCTACAAGCATGCGGTGACATCATCTCTCTCTCTCTCTCTCTCTCTCTTTCAATTCAATATGCTTTATTGGCATGACAAACTTTTACATTCGTATTGCCAAAGCTTGTTGATGACAAAAAAAAAGGAACATGTCAACATGAGAAAAAATACTAGATAACAATGATAATACATCTGAATAATATATACAGTAACACAAACAAGTGTGTGTGTGTGTGTGTTTGTGTGTGCATAAATACATGGATTTGTGTGTCCATGTGTGTGTTCTCTCTCCTGTTCTTCTCTTTCTCCGTATGAATGGAACATGATAGAGCAGCACTCTGACAGAGTCTATATGAGTGCACCACTTATCAAATGTACACAATTACAGTTATAAGTACTCTATCAGACATGCTTTAAACTGATGGTGTACCACTCCAGTAGTGACCACATATATCCTAATGTAGTTTAAAGTACTCTACCAGAGTTGATTTTACATAAACATATTTTTATATAAGAGGGAAGTGGAATATTTTTAAAAAGACACACAGCCTATGTACACAGAATATCTACATAAAAGCTCTTCATAAATAAAGTGTATTATTATTATTATTATTATGTGTGAACCTTCGATACAGCATTACCTGTAGCTGATTGGCTGTTGGGAAGATGAGGTTGCCCTAATATATGACCCCCAGGGGGGTACAGTGCGAAGCAGGATTACTGAGTTATCTGGATAACGGCACTGAGTAAAACCCTGAACAGCTCTTTTTACTTCAGTCCATGGCTGTGTCCGAATGAGAGCCATATCTACTGCGCCCTGTCTCCTGCGTACAGTGCACTGGCAGAAGTGTGCTGTTTAATGTGCACTGTTTAGCAGTCCGCGAAAAATATCCGTCATACTATTTTCCAACCGCACTGTCGAAGTGTCGTAAGCAGGTCATAATGGTGTATTGAAATGATCTCGGAAGTCAGAATATTTCCGATTTACGAGAAGAAAAAAGGATTTTAACGTGGTGTATAGTCTTTCATCTTCTGCGTTTGTTTTCATCTTCAATCGTTTTTGCTTACGCCATTTAAAACATTTGGAACAGCAAATGCTGCTCAGAGGCAACATCAGCTTCTGCGGGCGTCCATGTTTTTTTGCCGCTGACCATTTGAACATCTTTCCGTAACGAACGGGACCACAGCAAACATCACGCGCGGTCCTCCCGAGTTGGCCACTTGAATACATCATAAGACGTCCCACCAGTGTTGCCATGTCCGGGGTTATACAACTAAATTGGGATACTTTCAAAGTGCAGTCATGGGTAAAAATGAAATGTCGCAAAGCACGCACTTATTTTAAAAAGTAAAAACATTCTTGAAAAGTGTGCTCCCAAATGTACTCAGCGAAACTCCGAAAGTAAATGTGTCATCCCGGTGTTTGAAGTATACTGTAATTTAAACATTTTTCGCGACTTTCTCGCCCTATCTACTCACCAAGGCTACTCAACAGTGTGGAAGAGTGCTGATTCGGACACGGCCCATGTTCCAGGGTTAGGAGAGTTCTGGGTTTTACTCAGTGCAGTTATCCAGCTAACTCAGTAATCCTGCTTCACAGAATACACCTCAGGTAAGCACACTAAATTATTTATCAGGGAATTTCACCGATGTGTCACAGGGTTATAGAAAATGCTAATCTAAATTTAATTTCTTAAAAGAAAATAACATGGCTGGGTGAATTTTGTCAAAACGTTTTAAACACCAGAACATCAAGTCTCCTGTGACGGGCAAGATCTAAATGACAGCTTGCATACCAGAAGGTTAAAAAAGATTTAAATCAGATCGTTACTTTATGACTTATTTGTTGTACACCGCTGGGACAAACGCAGCGTGACTAGGATAAAACCACACATGGCATGCCGATCGCTTAAACTTTAAAGAGGTCATGATCAGCAGTCTCTCGAGCCAACTGGTCTTTGTCTGAAGGCAAGTGTCGCAAGCTTTAGGGAATCCAGAACAGCCGCGCGGTGCAGACAACTCACAGTCATCAGTTCACTGACTGGACACGCGCCGTGCGCTTCTACCAGCTGGAGCTCGGCTCGTGCGTAGCAGCATTGCTCGAGCACAGGCAAGGCGAACAGGTGCAAGAGTTGAACACAGACACTCACCCACCCGCGGCCCTTACCGTCTGAAGCCAGAAACCCCAAGGACTATTTACACATTTAAACAGATGGATACAGAAATCCAGTGGAAAGACCTTTTCCCCACCAATCAAACACAGCTTACTTGTACTTAGTCTACAACAGGCTACACTAGTGCCCAATGTTACATTAAATGACGGATCAAGTGTAGCCATCGGTTAACATTTACAAGAGATTAATTTCCATGCAGATACCAAAGTGCGTTTCTTTAAAGATAGGGTTAGGGAAGAACACCGTTTTGATAACATATCGCGTGACAGCTACAGATTCTAAGTCAAAATGTTTAAAAGCTCCCAATATTATTTCCACAACTGTATTTTTAAAACTGTATAGTCTAGTTTAAATAATAATAATAATAAAGACAAAAAAATAAATACCATATTTTTATAACGAAAATGTTAGACTTAGCCTACGTTTTATATAGCTACATAATAATACGGCTCCATTGGGTTAGTGCCATTCATTGAAGCGCTCAGAAAATTGTATTTACATAGAAGTTTAAATGAAGTGATTATTTTCCTTTCCAGATTACAACAGCAGCACGAGATTTCCTTGCAGGCTCAGAAACTGCGTTCGCTTCTCAAAGTTGTCTTCAAGCGTCATATATAAGCAGGCTAACGGGACTCTGTATATGACTGCTGTACTTTCGTTTTAAGTAGCTAGTATTTATTACAATTATTCGACCTCGATGGCGATTGCTGAGAAATGAACAGTATTTAAGGGTTAAGTAATAGGCTACGTCTTTGCAGTCGATACTACGGAATGCAGAAACTCCATACATTTAATAGGAGAGCTTACCTGTTGATCACTGAGAGACAGAATATGTGCGTGTTGGCAGTGTTACATTCCAGGGTTATTCTGCTTGAATATCCAGTCTGTTACGGACTTTCTGTCACACGAACGTTTTAATTGAAAGAAGGAGAGCCGAAACCCCGCGTGATGAGTACAGCGCTCTGCTTTTTCCGCAGGTCGCCCAATGCGTTTTAACACACCGGGTTTCTCCGCCCCGCGTTGCTAATCAACCAATTGAATCGCAGGACAAGCTCATCGGGTTCGTTTTTTTCACCCCTGTACAGTGAACCCAGTCATTTATTTGAGCATGCAGACAAATTAAGAAGACAATCGCAAGTGTTTACCTCGGTATAGATATCCAATGAAAACTCTTCATTTTGAGAACAGCATACGTTTGGAGGAGAGGCAACAGGGTCTAACTGTGGTTTTTACAATTTTACGCGCTTATATACATATAAGCGCCTCCCCATCAGAGCGTTTTGTCCACACACACACGTGCGCGCGCCTATATGCATAGGCCTACATAGTTAAACAGTTAAAGTAAAGGGGTTGGAATTTGAATATGTTCATCATTTGGAGCTGTTTGTGTTACATTATTAGTCGGATGAAAGGCGTTAGGCAGCCTTGCATTTTGCGCATGCGCCGTGCCGCGTAAACTGCATTGAACGTGTCCCATCCACATGCGGCTCACTAACGTGTATTTTCAACAAAGTTCTCCACACATGCAGCATATACACTAATCAATAAACACTTATATACACTATCAAAGAACTGACTGGGCCCAGATGAGTTTCCATAGGCTACAATAGACATTACAACGTTTATTGTCTTGAGGTCGTGGTTCTTTGTAGCCAAAGTCTAAGAATTCCTGAAGTATAGGCCTACGTTTGCGTAATGTGCCGTTATGAATTGCTAAATGGAAATATTATGATTATCTTTGGCTTTTGCCAGGGTTGTTATCTAACTGTGTTATGCTTTATGTGTTTTTTTCTACTGTTTGGAAAAATTGCTTAAATATTTGTGGGAAATGTTGTAAGAGGGAAGTTTTAATGAATGAGGGAAAAAAATACAACAACAATGTTCTCAACGGTGAATTGTCGTTAGAAAAAGGGCAGTTGATTTACAGGGAGGGAAATGCAAATTTAATTTTTTAAATGATGTGAACTAATTCACACCTTTGTATTGGGCCAACTGACTTAGAGACACATTCAGTCTCACATTTTGTTCCTTGTTCAATATGAACATCTCGGCAAGGAAAATTAGGCCTACATATCCTAAAATATAGGCCTAACATTTTAGATGCATTGATTTTGGCAGTCATCTCGCTGCACACTGTAAGGTTGCACTTCAGAACTGAAGTCTTTTGCAGTCTTGTCCCCATCAGCTTTGCATCGGTCTACCGTCGCGCGTGGCACGTTTTAACCTGAGAGGAGAAGCGCGCGTGCTTTTATAATGAACGTTCCCAGCTCGTTACGATACGAAGTGGCCCGTGCATCGCTTACCCCTTTTCGTCTTTTTTTATTTTTTATTTTTAGAAATGCTTAATTTTTTTTAACCGTTCAGCATGTACTATAAATAAATGCGAATTATTTTTGGCCTGGGCACGCTGTGTGGTTTGGTCTTCTCACCGAGACCTATGTTTAGTGTCACGGCCAATTCAGAGCTACACTGAGTGCCGCTTTTAGCCACAAGGTGGCAAGCTCGAGACTTATCACGTTGGCTTTACTGTGTGTGCAAGTAACACACTGTCCCGAAATTCCCCAAAAGCAAGAATCTGTCTGCACTCGAGACTACCTGTCTCCGCGCCAAGCAACGCAACCTGCTGAATAGACAAACAAACAATGCGCGTGTGCTCTCTCCCAACAACCAAACTGCATTTGCAACATGCGCATAATTCACGCCAATATTGTAGAATAAATCTGCACCATTAGCAAATAGACAAGTTCAAAGCACAACTCTATTCATCCCACCAGCCAGGGCTTGCATCCTAACATAACGGTATCAGAAGAAGCAACACAAACATAAAAACGCGTTTTTTAAACCGTAAAAACAAGCCCGGTCTTCTGCCCGCGGCTGTGGGACAGCGCACAGCTCTGGGTGTCTGGCGATAGACACGCGCTGTTCTGTATGCTCTGCTCAGTTTCACTGTAGCGCATCATTATTGGAATCGTATATAATGAAATCAAAAATAATCCTTTAACATCCACGTTTATCAAAGAAATAAAAAGTCTGTTCTCTAAGTTCGCTCTTAAGCAACACTATAGATTCGCTTCCTCGTGAATCCTCTCTGGTCACCTGTGAGCACGGGGCGATCTGTTTTTCGCTTTAGCCGAATGAAGCAAGAGAGGAGGCACGTGCTCCGTTTCATTCAGAGCATCACGTGGTGTGAGCGCTCGTCACACGGACCCTCTTTGGCCAATCTCAGGTTAAACGGTTACACTTCTGACGTACAGTGCCAGTGAGACTGCAGTCGAAGCTTACAATTTCTTCCTTAAAAAAACAAGTATATAAACACAGTGTAAAAAAAACACTTAAAACATTACATGGCAGATAGTGTTTAATAAGAACAGGATGTTAATAGCAAAGAAAAAGGAGATTTAGTTTGTGGTAAATATAGTCTTGGCTGATGAAGAAGACAGGGAGACGCAGACTGTCTATCCTAATACAGCGACTCAGTTTAAATATGTTTGAGTCTCACACCAGTCCGCTCCTGCTGAGAATCCTGCAGGTTTTATGTCCAATAAAATAAGAAGATGAAATAAGATTAAAACTAAGCAGTACACATCTGCATGTTGTGTATGAGAGAGAGAAAGTGTGTGTGTGTGTGTGCATTTGTGTGTGTGTGAGAGAGAGTCTGTGTGTGTGTGTGTGTGTGTGTGTGTGTGTGTGAGAGAGTGTGTGAGTGTGAGTTTGCACTGTTGTTTCAGCTCTGGGGGCTTCATTTGGGGCCTAGGCTTGCCCTAAGGGGCTGCATAGGTAGGGCCGGCATTGGGGGCTATCTGGCTATTGGGAAGGGTGTGACTGGGGGCGTGACTGGGTGTGTGACTGTGGGTGTGGCTGGGGGCGTGGCTGGGTGTGTGACTGGGGGCGTGACTGGGTGTGTGACTGTGGGTGTGGCTGGGGGCGTGACTGGGGGTGTGGCTGTGGGCGTGGCTGCGGCTGGGGGCGGGGTGTTGGGGCTTGCGGCGGTCCAGCTCCTCAGCACTGTAATCAGAAAATGGGACGTCGACGGTCTGGTGGAACAGGGCGTAGTCTGCTGTGTAGCTCCGCCCCTTTACATACAGGACGTCCTCAAACTGGGCTCCCCATTGGATGTCGGCGGGGTTGTAGGAGGAGCGGGTCTGGTGCAGGATACCCGTGGAGTCGCCGGTGTAAGTGAAGGACACCAGCAGCTCAAAATCCTCCCCACACAGCTCCCGTAGCCCCATGCTGTACAGCGGGCTGCCGGGGACGATCTGGTGCGTCACTGTGGTGGGCGTGGCCAGGATGATATCACTGTGCAGGAGGGGGAGGTCCTTGTAGAATACACCCACCTCACCGGAGGCCTGTGACTGGAGGCGGACCAGGTGCGCCGTGGCCACGCCCTCCACCATGTGGTTCCGGCGGAAGTCGCCCAGGCGCCAGGAGAGGCACATGTGACCATCGCGCCGGCCAATCACGGCGGAGCTGCTGAAGCCCACCGTTTGCGCCCTCTTGCGCGCGGACGCCATCTTGGCCACGACGATGCCGATGACCACGGTGTCGATGAAGCAGCTGAGCACGTCTTGCACGGTGACCACGGCGATGGCCAGCGCACAGTTCTCAGTCATGCCGCGGAAGCCGTAGCCGATGGTGGTCTGCGTCTCCAGGGAGAACAGGAAGGCGCCGGTGAAGCCGCGCACGTTGTCCACGCACGGCTCGTTGGACAGATCGTACGTGTCCCCGTGCCCCAGCGCAATCACCCAGAACAGCAGGCCGAAGAACAGCCAGGACAGGATGTAGGACAGGCAGAAGATCAGGAACATCACCCTCCACTTGATCTCCACCAGCGTGGTGAAGATGTCCGTCATGTACAGGCCCCAGTGCCCCGGAACGTGCTGGAACTCCACTCTGCAGCTGCCATCGGTCTGGATGTAGCGCAGCTTCCTGTCAGCCTGCCCTGACCCCACCCCCACACTCAGGGTGATCGGGTCGTCTGAGTGTCGCACCGTGGAGTAGCGTACGCTCGTGGAGCTCATTCTGCTACAGAACTAACACCACGCTGTCTGAGAGAGGGAAAGAGAGAGAGAGAGATGAAGAGAGAGAGAGAGATGAAGAGAGGGAGAGAGATTGAGAGAGAGAGAGGGAGAGAGATTGAGAGAGAGAGGGAGAGAGATTGAGAGAGAGAACAGGTCATTATACATCTAACACACAAAGGCAAAATACATTTTTTCTAACTCATTTTTGCCCTGATTTTTCATTTGTATCAGATATCAGCTTGTATGGGTATCAGCGTGCATCAGCGTTTGTATGGGTGGATGGATTTTGACTGAAAGGTAATTATTTATTTTTAAAAACTTTTTTTATGTTGATTTGCTCAGTTGACCTGTGTCTGCCATATTTTGCAGCTGTCTCACACACGCACGCACACGCACACGCACTCAGACACACACACACACGCACGGAGTACAGTGGTTTTTCGGTGCAATGACTGACTGCTCCAGCAACACATGAGGCATGGTCTGTAAAACATGTGGAGGCCATCAGGAGGAGGAGGAGGAGGAGGAGGAAGAGCAGGAGGAGGTGCAGGGGAGCAGTGAAATATCAGCAAGACGCGCGGGGAGAAGGAGGAGCAGGAGCAGCAGGACTTGGCCTGTGTGTGTGCTTAGCACAGAGTCAGGAGCACTCATAACGTGACACTTCTGTTTCCTGTCTTAATGTGACCTCTGACCCCTGCTCTTCCCAGCTGTGCTGCCGGAATATCCAACTGCCCAGCATAAGGGGAATATTCCAGGGGGAATGTTTCTACTGCTGATAGGTTTTATTTTTACATCTAAGAGAATGTACACACACACACACACACACACACACACAGCTACTGCCATACACATTTGAACGGATCCATCAGCGGACCGCTGGAATCCTGTTTGTTTCCTTCTGGACATTCTTTTTCCAGCGGAGTGGTGGAAGCAGAGAAACCTCCGGGACACGGAAAACTGACCAGCAAAACCAACACAACATTTTCTTTGCTGATTTTTTCTGTGTTGTTTTTAAATAACTAATTTCATTCATGTGTGTGAGTTTCTGTATTTGCCTCTCTCTCTTTCTCTCGCTCTCTCTCCCCCTCTCTCTTTCTCTCTCTCCCCCTCTCTCTCTCGCTCTCTCTCCCCCCTCTCTCTTCCTCTCTCTCTTTCTCTCTCGCTCTCTCTCCCCCCTCTCTCTTTCTCTCGCTCTCTCTCCCCCTCTCTCTTTCTCTCTGATGTACTCTACTTGATCCGGTGCTCTATTTTAAGCCGAATCTGGGAATGTTTAGCATTTATGATTCTTTCCTGTCTACGCCATGTCAGTACAGTTTATGGTAATGAGCCGTTGCCGTGGCGATGCCGAGTCTATCTGCAGACACTCTGTCCTGATTTTAGCAGTGTTCTTAACAGTCTACCACCACCGTGCACCACCTCTACCACCACCCTACACTATGTATAATTTTAAATGTATGAATAAATAAATGACTACGTAAAGTGTGTACACAGTGTGTTCATGGTCCATTCTTTTGGAAACACAAAACCAGTGGCAGATTACAAAAATACGCCCATTCGTCTTTCTGCACATTTGGTAAATCAATAAAGTTGTACTTAAATGACCGTTTCATAACTAACAACGACAATCCTGTCCATTTTTTAAAATTTATTTTCCACCAGCCACTTTATTCGCTCAGCCAATCAGGGAAGAGGGTGAATCCTGTTCCAGGCGGGAAAAACTCCAAAGCGCGTAGCGCGAGCGAGATGGAGAGAGCTGCTTGTCTGGTCAGGAGCGGCAGGTAATTTAATCAGTTACAAATTTTTAGAAGGAAACATCGGTTCAAATTTATAAATGTTAAGTTTTCTAGAAAGGTAATAAATAAGTGACACACTTCACTGAAGTTAAATGTTTGCTATGCTCGCGAGCAGTTAGTTATGACATTACCTGAACTAGCAAGCTTTCGATACCTGTCTCACGTCGAAGAGGAAGAGCACACCTCTGTCAGCCATGCTTCTGATTCGAGACGCCTTGCTAGTTAGAAAGCTAATTTTCTTGTTTTACGAGCCAAAGTTTAGCTTGTCAAAACGTGATGTGAATCAGTTTGGGTTCCAATACAAGTTTAGTGTAGGTTACATTAGCAACAAGCTTAGGTCGTTAAAGTCCAGTAACGTAACGTTAAGCTGACGAAAACACCCAAACACAGACAGGCCTGATATTAATGAATGTCCCTGGTCGTTGTCCAAACGTTTGGCTGTTTTAAAGTACATTTTACCAGGCCAGTAAAATGAAGATGAATCAAAAAGGAAAGGCAAAAGAGTAGGCTGCCATTATCTTTGAGGCTAAAACGGATTTCTCAGCTTTAATGACTTCCAGCTTAGCTTGAAATCATGCATTGTAACTGCATCAATCGAATAAATACTTTTTAAAACATTGTTTTAAATACAAGTGACACATTAGTGATACATACTTTAGATATGTTTTAGTCTGTTTGGAAATTTAATTAGTATTTCTTTGTATTCATTCAGTGAACAGGTCTAACAGCAAATCTAGTATTCACTCAGTAGCTATATTTAACTCAATATATTGTAGATTGTACATTGCAGAATTCATCATACCAACCAATTTGTGGACCATTTTGAGGAAAGATCGGTGGTCTGCGCCATTGTATTACATTTACATGAAAATCCACTGGATTTTCATATTTTTATGATGAGGGAAAATGTGGGTATTGTTCTCACACAGAGTAAAAAAAACAACTTGATTAAAGGCCCTGAGAACCAGAATATTTATCAGAAGAATCAGTTTTTTGTACAAAGGTGACGATCCTTAATCAATCAATCATGTTTATTAAAACCACGGCGGTAGTCCAGCAGCGCAGCGGTTTTCAGCGGAGATGACTGTGCGTCAAACGAGAAGTTTACGAGTCGCTGCAGGCTGGAAAACAAGAATGCGGGCGCGCGCGGGCCGGCAGGAAGTGGATGCATTTCCCTTTACCTGCGACATCCTGTTTTCAGCTGTTGTCTTCGTGCCATTGTTTGCCTCATTCTGTGGGAAGTTTCCAGAGTTTTACAGAGTGTCTGATTAAGTCTGACCCCCCTTCAGTATGAGAATGCTTTAAACACCTTCTAATTCAGTCATAATTATAGTAATAATAATAATAATGGTATGAAAAGTTAATGGTGGGATGTTTTCCCCCACAGATGAGTCTATACAAGGTGACTCTTATAACTGTACATTCCCCGGAGTTGAAGGACATGCACCCTGTCTTCTTAGTGCTAAATACAACAAAGTGACAGAAAATGAATGTGGAAATTGTCCAGCTTTTCTTTTTGGTTTGGTCTATCGATTGACCTGGCCTTTTAAGTACCCAAAATTTACCCCAGCAGAGGCCGAGTGTCGCTGGAGATGTCAATCTACTATCTATTTATCCATTTAAATTAATTTCAAATTGGAATACATTTTTTTCAGTTATTCATTTGTTTATTCAGTAATATTAAGGAAACTCATGCATTAGTACATTATTGCATTAGCATTTTTATATTTGGAGTATGTGAAGTTTATACTGTATGTGTAATTATTTATATGTAATTATTTCTTGTTTGCGTTTGAAAGGTGGTTGTGACTGCCTGGAGTTAGAGAGAAACTGCGGGGTCACCTTTACCTCAACAGGTAAACACACGCCTTCTCTCCCTTCCTGTCTGGAGTTACCTGAACAGGCAAACTCTCTCCTTCTCTCTCTTCCTCTCTGGAGTTGCCTGAATAGGTGAACTCTCTCTCCTTCTCTCCCTCCCTCTGGGGTTACCTGAACAGGTAAACTCTCTCCTTCTTTCTCTTTCTTTGTCTCTGGAGTTACCGAAACTCTTAAGTAACAGGAATTTGTTTGTGAAGAGGGCGCTCAACTGTATGTGATGGGGTTAGGAGGAATAGCATTTTCATCGCTTAATTGGGCATAACCTGCAGGCTCTGCCTCTGCAGAACCCCTCCTGTGAATGAATGAGTGTGTGGAACCCAGGGGCGGTGCTAGGGACGGAAGACATTGGGGGGCTTAGCACAGGGGTTTTCAAAGTGGGGGCCGCGGCCCAACGGGGGGCCGCCAGGGGGCGCCAGGGGGGCCAATTGGAAGGGAGAGGAAAATGGAAAAAAAAAAAAAAATTATTTAAAAAATTTATTTCAATTCAATTCATAAGATTACTGTGCCGGTTTAAAATAAGATATAAATTGTTATAAATCCTTTCATATCGAAATTAGGTCTTTGCCATGCCCTTCTTTCAATCGCAGCCAATAACTATAATAACTACTTCTGCCTGTCAGTCAAAGCGTTACGTTGAGCTGCTAACGGCCCGATTATGGGATCAAAATAGGGTCAAAAGTATTGTGTTGTGTATTAAGAAGCTGTATGTTAGATTTTTTTATATTTGCCAGTGTAATAAAAAAAAAATTTTTTTTAAAGCCATTTCGCAATAGGGGGGCCCCAGCCAGAGGCTACGACTATTTGGGGGTCCTTGGCATGGAAAAGTTTGGGAACCCCTGGCTTAGCACACACCTGGGGTCCGAGGGCATCCTCCCCGGGAGAAAAAAATCTGAATTTTGTCTTCTAAATGCACCGTTTTCTAGCAAATTGAGACAAAAACGGAAAGCCTAGACATCTGTACATCATTGAGGCAAATTATGGTAGTTTGTTAACACATTGAAACAGGTTGCGTTACATTGTGCTGATCTCCCTTGACTAACATTTGTATTACCTTCCAAGAGATACTACAATATAAGCTAGTATTTTATTTTGCTTTGCTTCTCAAGTTAGCAAGCGAGATAACATTAGCTTAGTTGCGGCTAAAATGGTTCATGGTCGCTAGCTTGCTAGCTAAATTTGTACAAAGTTGTGACATTAGCTTATGCAAAATTAATATCGTAACACAGTCGAGAGCTTGGCTCGCTTGATGCTTGAACAATATATCTATTATAGCGTAGGCTACCAGAGGGTTTAACTTTTAACAAACATACTAACCACGTCTAATCTCCTCAGAATGGTGAAGAGATACAGCCTCTGTCTCAGAGATGCACTCACACATTGTGTTTGTGTGAAGCAGGGGGGGGAGGGGCAGCGAGTCGAGTGATGAGAGCCAGAGAGGCGTTTATAAATGTAAATGTAAGTGACAGGGCTACAGTATGCACATATAGCTATTTATATTTTCGATATCTTTTTTTGATCAATTTGAAACTGTGGCGGTAGAAATTAAACTGTGGTGGGTGGACCCTGAACTGTCTAGGGTCATTTGTGTTAATACATTAATACATTTGTGTTCATTTTAACAGCTAAATGTATTGTTTGTAACCATTTTTTTGTTGCTTTCTCTTACTATAATGGCCATCACAGTCGGGATACATTCATATCGATGTAGCTAGTGGATACAGGATAGATAGATAAACTTGCCTCAAACGATCTTGTTTCCCAACTGACGCCTTCAAAGTGATTATAGGGTGCCGCTGCTTTCATGTCGCGTGTGTTTATTAGCAAGGGGAGGGGCTGACTGAGAGGGCCTTTGCTGAAGCGACAGTGCAAAGAACATATCGACCTTTTATATGATTACTATGAGAGTAAAATATATGTAACCCAGTGCCGGTTATGTGGAACCCAATGCTGATTGTGTGGGACCCAATGCTGATTGGTAATTTTGTGTTACTTGCCTAATGGAATCCAACTTAGGGAAATTTGCTCAGCTTTATAAAAATGCTAAAAACCTTTCATGCATTTTTATTTTTAAGTGCCTGGGGAAAACAGCTGTAATTACATCATTAAAATGGCTGTAATGACATAATTACATCCATTCATTTCATAGTTCCTGCCTTAGAGAAGGTTGAGGATCTGACTCCAGCAGCGCCCCCTGGTGGCACTCAAACCTGCTTAATACCCCCTAACACTGTTTACAAAACTACTCGAGCAATGTTGTGACAAACAATCACGCCCACGTAAACACACACACATGCACACTCACACATAAACATACACACACACATACATACATACACACATACACACACACACACACATACACACACACACACACACACACACACACACACATACACACACACATACACACACATACACATACACACACACACGTAAACACACACACATGCACACTCACACATAAACATACACACACACACACACACACACACACACACACACACACACACACACATACACACACACACACATACACACTCACACATAAACATACACTCACACATAAACATACACACACACATACACACTCACACATAAACATACACTCACACATGCACACTCACACATAAACATGCACTCACACATGCACACTCACACAATCTCACACAGAAGCACATATCTTTCATGCACTCACACTAAAGTACGCTCACACACACACTCATGGATACACACTCATGGACACACACTCATGGATACACACTCATGGACACACACTCATGGACACACACTCATGGACACACACTCATGGATACACACTCATGGACACACACTCATGGATACACACTCATGGATACACACTCATGGACACACACTCATGGACACACACTCATGGATACACACTCATGGACACACACTCATGGACACACACTCATGGATACACACTCATGGATACACACTCATGGATACACACTCATGGACACACACTCATGGATACACACTCATGGATACACGCATGTTAAAATTATAATTACAATTCAGTAATTTTATCTGAAGAGACTCAAGTTGTTCCATGTAGTAAGTATGTAAGTATGTATACATAGAAACTGTCCTCAAAGCCAAATCAACATGAATCTGCATGTTCACCAAAACAAAGATCAGAACAAATGTCAAACAAAGATGTATATCTGTCAAAGGAGTAAACTTATGGAATAGTTTAGATAAAGAGATGAAAATGTGTGAAACACTCAATAGTTTTAAAATAATATTTAAAAATAAGATGATTAGCAAATATAAATCTGAAGTATGAAGACCATTGTGTAAATGAAATATGTCTGGGGATATCAGAGTAGGGTATATAATGTATATATGTATGTATGTATATATGTATGTATGTAACTATGTATGTATGTATATTTTCTTTTCTTTCATTTTACAGTATAATTCTTAAGGGAGCTGACTAAATTAATGAATGCAAAAAGGGTAGGTGCAATAAGCTAAGGCTTCAGCCTACACCTTTTTGGTCAACCTGTTTTGTGTTTTTTTTTTGATTGTATGAGCTGTATAATGACCAAAATAAACTAAACTAAACTAAACTAAAACATGAATCCTGCCTTTCTCTATAAAATGAATCCTGTCTTTCTCTATAAAATTAATCTCTCCTTTCTCTATAAAATTAACCCTGCCTTTCTTGATAAAATGAATCCTTCCTTTCTCTATAAAATTAATCCCTCCTTTCTCTATAAAATGAATCCCTTCTTTTTCTATAAAATAAATCCTGCCTTTCTCTATAAAATTAATCCTGCCTTTTTTATAAATGAATCCTGCCTTTCTCGATAACATGAATATCGCCTTTCTTTATAAAATGAATCATGTCTTTCTCTATAAAATTAATCTCTCCTTTCTCTATAAAATTAACCCTGCCTTTCTTGATAAAATGAATCCTTCCTTTCTCTATAAAATTAATCCCTCCTTTCTCTATAAAATGAATCCCTTCTTTTTCTATAAAATAAATCCTGCCTTTCTCTATAAAATTAATCCTGCCTTTTTTATAAATGAATCCTGCCTTTCTCGATAACATGAATATCGCCTTTCTTTATAAAATGAATCCTGTCTTTCTCTATAAAATTAATCTCTCCTTTCTCTATAAAATTAACCCTGCCTTTCTTGATAAAATGAATCCTTCCTTTCTCTATAAAATTAATCCCTCCTTTCTCTATAAAATGAATCCCTTCTTTTTCTATAAAATAAATCCTGCCTTTCTCTATAAAATTAATCCTGCCTTTTTTATAAATGAATCCTGCCTTTCTCGATAACATGAATATCGCCTTTCTTTATAAAATGAATCATGTCTTTCTCTATAAAATGAATCCTGCCTTTCTCTATAAAAAGGAATCCTGTCTTTCTCTATAAAATGAATCCCGACTTTCTTTATAAAATGAATCATGTCTTTCTCTATAAAATGAATCCTGTCTTTCTCTATAAAATTAATCTCTCCTTTCTCTATAAAGTTAACCCTGCCTTTCTTGATAAAATGAATCCTTCCTTTCTCTGTAAAATGAATCCCTTCTTTTTCTATAAAATAAATCCTGCCTTTCTCTATAAAATTAATCCTGCCTTTTTTATAAATGAATCCTGCCTTTCTCGATAACATGAATATCACCTTTCTTTATAAAATTAATCATGTCTTTCTCTATAAAATGAATCCTGCCTTTCTCTATAAAAAGGAATCCTGTCTTTCTCTATAAAATGAATCCTGTCTTTCTCTATAAAATGAATCCCGTCTTTCTCTATAAAATGAATCCCGACTTTCTCTATAAAATGAATCCCGCCTTTTTTAATAAAAATGAATCCCACCTTTCTCTATAAAATTAATCCTTCCTTTCTCTAAAATTTATCCTGCCTTTCTCTATAAAATGAATCCCTCCTTTCTCTATAAAAAAAAAACCCCTTTCTCTAAAAAAAAAAAATAAAAAATGAATGAATGCCTCTCTATATCCCCCCCCTCCCCCCCCCCCCCCGCCCCCCCCCCCCCCCCCCCCCCCCCCCCCCCGACCCCCCCCACGCCCCGCCCCGCCCCGACCGTGCTACCCCATGCCTCTCCCTCCCAACCCGGGCCTGTGCTTTGGGGAAAAACACACTGGCGTCTCAGGCCAGCGGTAAATACAGGCTCTGACGGAATGCTCTGTTTCAGGTCATATCAGATGGGCGGGGCTGCAGTGCATGTGCCTGCCAGTGACATCACTGCCATAGCTCCTCTTAACAGCTCACCTGTGGACAGGTGTGTGAGTTACTGCATTTACCGAAGGATCTGCTTTATATCTGAAATAGAAACTCTTCAGAACAGTCCTGCAGACTCCTTACACTTTTCAATGAACGGCATTAATTGCCAGGAATGTACAAAAGTTTGAATATGAGGGAAAAGGTTTTGTTAAAATTGTCAGCAATCGAGCGAGCTTAGCCGTTTTTTGTGGTGTGAAGAAGCAGCTGGCGACGCCACGTGTTTCGGGGGAGAACGGTGGATGTGTACACTCTCCCGAATCAGCAGTGGGGTTCGCGCATGTACGCGGCTGCGGTTGCAGACGATTGGCCGTTCTAAACTAGTGGCGGAAAATGGACGAACTCAGCGGCTGAGTCTGAGTTGGATGCCAATTTTATAAGTAAATACTTGAGTCTTGAGTTGTAGAATGTTCTTCTGTTTCCGTTTCATTGCTTAATTTAGGACCTATTGATGAATTAATACATTTGTGCTGTTGCATATGCACATTGACTGAAACAACAGAACAGATAATCATCACTGATCATTAACTGCACTTAATTGTACTCAACATTTCAACAATATGCGGAAAAAAACAAACATTAGTTAGTGTTGTGTCTACTGGAGGAGTTTGTGTTTTAGTCATTGGTATTCTGAGAGTCTAGGAATTTGAGCTTTACTACAACTACTATGCTGTAGAAATCTTTGAGTTTTTCTCAACCATTAAACTCAGTGACAAACTCAAAGTGACTAACTCAAAAAACAATTCAGAATTATACTTTTGAGAGAGCAAATCCAACTGAAACATTCCAGTGTGTTTGTTGTGTGATTGTGTGTGTGTGGATTACAATGATGTCTGTGTGTGTGTGTGTGTGTGTGTGTGTGTGTTTGAGACTTACAGTATGATGTCTGTGTGTGTGTGTGTGTGTGTGTGGTGTTTACGGTCTGATATGTGAAATGGCTCTCGTGACTCTGGGTCACATTGTTCAGGAGCGGGCTGTTTCTACTTCACCAGGTCCTGACCAGCTTATTACACGCCAGTTACACGCCTGCTAACACGCAAATAGCGTTTTGCCAACTTCTTTGTTTGATGAAGCGAGACCTGCCCCCTCTCCCTGGCTCACAGTCTCTCCACGTGACCTTTATCTGATCCGGGCTAATGACCTTTATCTGATCCTGGTTCCGTAAGGAAGACCCACCGGGCTAATGTCCTTTATCTGATCCTGGTTCCGTAAGGAACCTGGCTAATGTTTAACCTTCAGCATTAATGGCTGGGCTGGACCAGAACACTGCTGTAACGAGCGATCTAACCGCTGTTGTAATCAAGCGTAACGACTGCGGGGTAATGTCACTGAGAGAGAGAGTGAAAGAGAGAGTGTGTGTGTGTGAGAGAGAGAGAGTGATATGTGTGTGTGAGCTGAAAGAAGGGCTGGTTAAGGAGAGATAATGTATGTATGTGTGTGTGAGCTGAATGAAGGGCTGGTTAAGGAGAGATAATGTATGTATGTGTGTGTGAGCTGAAAGAAGGGCTGGTTAAGGAGAGATAATGTATGTATGTGTGTGTGAGCTGAAAGAAGGGCTGGTTAAGGAGAGATAATGTATGTATGTGTGTGTGAGCTGAAAGAAGGGCTGGTTAAGGAGAGATAATGTATGTGTGTGTGAGCTGAAAGAAGGGCTGGTTAAGGAGAGATAATGTATGTGTGTGTGAGCTGAAAGAAGGGCTGGTTAAGGAGAGATAATGTATGTATGTGTGAGCTGAAAGAAGGGCTGGTTAAGGAGAGATAATGTATGTATGTGTGTGTGAGCTGAAAGAAGGGCTGGTTAAGGAGAGATAATGTATGTATGTGTGTGTGAGCTGAAAGAAGGGCTGGTTAAGGAGAGATAATGTATGTATGTGTGTGTGAGCTGAAAGAAGGGCTGGTTAAGGAGAGATAATGTATGTATGTGTGTGTGAGCTGAAAGAAGGGCTGGTTAAGGAGAGATAATGTATGTATGTGTGTGTGAGCTGAAAGAAGGGCTGGTTAAGGAGAGATAATGTATGTATGTGTGTGTGAGCTGAAAGAAGGGCTGGTTAAGGAGAGATAATGTATGTATGTGTGTGTGTGAGCTGAAAAAAGGGCTGGTTAAGGAGAGATAATGTATGTGTGTGTGTGTGAGCTGAATGAAGGGCTGGTTAAGGAGAGATAATGTATGTGTGTGTGTGTGAGCTGAAAGAAGGGCTGGTTAAGGAGAGATAATGTATGTATGTGTGTGTGAGCTGAAAGAAGGGCTGGTTAAGGAGAGATAATGTATGTATGTGTGAGCTGAAAGAAGGGCTGGTTAAGGAGAGATAATGTATGTATGTGTGTGTGAGCTGAAAGAAGGGCTGGTTAAGGAGAGATAATGTATGTGTGTGTGAGCTGAAAGAAGGGCTGGTTAAGGAGAGATAATGTATGTATGTGTGTGTGAGCTGAAAGAAGGGCTGGTTAAGGAGAGATAATGTATGTATGTGTGTGTGAGCTGAAAGAAGGGCTGGTTAAGGAGAGATAATGTATGTATGTGTGTGTGAGCTGAAAGAAGGGCTGGTTAAGGAGAGATAATGTATGTATGTGTGTGTGAGCTGAAAGAAGGGCTGGTTAAGGAGAGATAATGTATGTATGTGTGTGTGAGCTGAAAAAAGGGCTGGTTAAGGAGAGATAATGTATGTGTGTGTGTGTGAGCTGAATGAAGGGCTGGTTAAGGAGAGATAATGTATGTGTGTGTGTGTGAGCTGAAAGAAGGGCTGGTTAAGGAGAGATAATGTATGTATGTGTGTGTGAGCTGAATGAAGGGCTGGTTAAGGAGAGATAATGTATGTATGTGTGTGTGAGCTGAAAGAAGGGCTGGTTAAGGAGAGATAATGTATGTATGTGTGTGTGAGCTGAAAGAAGGGCTGGTTAAGGAGAGATAATGTATGTATGTGTGTGTGAGCTGAAAGAAGGGCTGGTTAAGGAGAGATAATGTATGTATGTGTGTGTGAGCTGAAAGAAGGGCTGGTTAAGGAGAGATAATGTATGTATGTGTGTGTGAGCTGAATGAAGGGCTGGTTAAGGAGAGATAATGTATGTATGTGTGTGTGAGCTGAATGAAGGGCTGGTTAAGGAGAGATAATGTATGTATGTGTGTGTGAGCTGAAAGAAGGGCTGGTTAAGGAGAGATAATGTATGTATGTGTGTGTGAGCTGAAAGAAGGGCTGGTTAAGGAGAGATAATGTATGTATGTGTGTGTGAGCTGAAAGAAGGGCTGGTTAAGGAGAGATAATGTATGTATGTGTGTGTGAGCTGAAAGAAGGGCTGGTTAAGGAGAGATAATGTATGTATGTGTGTGTGAGCTGAAAGAAGGGCTGGTTAAGGAGAGATAATGTATGTATGTGTGTGTGAGCTGAAAGAAGGGCTGGTTAAGGAGAGATAATGTATGTATGTGTGTGTGAGCTGAAAGAAGGGCTGGTTAAGGAGAGATAATGTATGTATGTGTGTGTGAGCTGAAAGAAGGGCTGGTTAAGGAGAGATAATGTATGTATGTGTGTGTGAGCTGAAAGAAGGGCTGGTTAAGGAGAGATAATGTATGTATGTGTGTGTGAGCTGAAAGAAGGGCTGGTTAAGGAGAGATAATGTATGTATGTGTGTGTGAGCTGAAAGAAGGGCTGGTTAAGGAGAGATAATGTATGTATGTGTGTGTGAGCTGAAAGAAGGGCTGGTTAAGGAGAGATAATGTATGTATGTGTGTGTGAGCTGAAAGAAGGGCTGGTTAAGGAGAGATAATGTATGTATGTGTGTGTGAGCTGAAAGAAGGGCTGGTTAAGGAGAGATAATGTATGTATGTGTGTGTGAGCTGAAAGAAGGGCTGGTTAAGGAGAGATAATGTATGTATGTGTGTGTGAGCTGAAAGAAGGGCTGGTTAAGGAGAGATAATGTATGTATGTGTGTGTGAGCTGAAAGAAGGGCTGGTTAAGGAGAGATAATGTATGTATGTGTGTGTGAGCTGAAAGAAGGGCTGGTTAAGGAGAGATAATGTATGTATGTGTGTGTGAGCTGAAAGAAGGGCTGGTTAAGGAGAGATAATGTATGTATGTGTGTGTGAGCTGAAAGAAGGGCTGGTTAAGGAGAGATAATGTATGTATGTGTGTGTGAGCTGAAAGAAGGGCTGGTTAAGGAGAGATAATGTATGTATGTGTGTGTGAGCTGAAAGAAGGGCTGGTTAAGGAGAGATAATGTATGTATGTGTGTGTGAGCTGAAAGAAGGGCTGGTTAAGGAGAGATAATGTATGTATGTGTGTGTGAGCTGAAAGAAGGGCTGGTTAAGGAGAGATAATGTATGTATGTGTGTGTGAGCTGAAAGAAGGGCTGGTTAAGGAGAGATAATGTATGTATGTGTGTGTGAGCTGAAAGAAGGGCTGGTTAAGGAGAGATAATGTATGTATGTGTGTGTGAGCTGAAAGAAGGGCTGGTTAAGGAGAGATAATGTATGTATGTGTGTGTGAGCTGAAAGAAGGGCTGGTTAAGGAGAGATAATGTATGTATGTGTGTGTGAGCTGAAAGAAGGGCTGGTTAAGGAGAGATAATGTATGTGTGTGTGTGTGAGCTGAAAGAAGGGCTGGTTAAGGAGAGATAATGTATGTATGTGTGTGTGAGCTGAAAGAAGGGCTGGTTAAGGAGAGATAATGTATGTATGTGTGTGTGAGCTGAAAGAAGGGCTGGTTAAGGAGAGATAATGTATGTATGTGTGTGTGAGCTGAAAGAAGGGCTGGTTAAGGAGAGATAATGTATGTATGTGTGTGTGAGCTGAAAGAAGGGCTGGTTAAGGAGAGATAATGTATGTATGTGTGTGTGAGCTGAAAGAAGGGCTGGTTAAGGAGAGATAATGTATGTATGTGTGTGTGAGCTGAAAGAAGGGCTGGTTAAGGAGAGATAATGTATGTATGAGCTGAAAGAAGGGCTGGTTAAGGAGAGATAATGTATGTATGTGTGTGTGAGCTGAATGAAGGGCTGGTTAAGGAGAGAGAATGTATGTGTGTGTGTGTGAGCTGAAAGAAGGGCTGGTTAAGGAGAGATAATGTATGTATGTGTGTGTGAGCTGAAAGAAGGGCTGGTTAAGGAGAGATAATGTATGTATGTGTGTGTGAGCTGAAAGAAGGGCTGGTTAAGGAGAGATAATGTATGTATGTGTGTGTGAGCTGAAAGAAGGGCTGGTTAAGGAGAGATAATGTATGTATGTGTGTGTGAGCTGAAAGAAGGGCTGGTTAAGGAGAGATAATGTATGTATGTGTGTGTGAGCTGAAAGAAGGGCTGGTTAAGGAGAGATAATGTATGTATGTGTGTGTGAGCTGAAAGAAGGGCTGGTTAAGGAGAGATAATGTATGTATGTGTGTGTGAGCTGAAAGAAGGGCTGGTTAAGGAGAGATAATGTATGTGTGTGTGTGTGAGCTGAATGAAGGGCTGGTTAAGGAGAGATAATGTATGTATGTGTGTGTGAGCTGAAAGAAGGGCTGGTTAAGGAGAGATAATGTATGTATGTGTGTGTGAGCTGAAAGAAGGGCTGGTTAAGGAGAGAGAATGTATGTGTGTGTGTGAGCTGAATGAAGGGCTGGTTAAGGAGAGATAATGTATGTATGTGTGTGTGAGCTGAATGAAGGGCTGGTTAAGGAGAGATAATGTATGTATGTGTGTGTGAGCTGAAAGAAGGGCTGGTTAAGGAGAGATAATGTATGTATGTGTGTGTGAGCTGAAAGAAGGGCTGGTTAAGGAGAGATAATGTATGTATGTGTGTGTGAGCTGAAAGAAGGGCTGGTTAAGGAGAGAGAATGTATGTGTGTGTGTGAGCTGAAAGAAGGGCTGGTTAAGGAGAGATAATGTATGTATGTGTGTGTGAGCTGAATGAAGGGCTGGTTAAGGAGAGAGAATGTATGTGTGTGTGTGTGTGAGCTGAAAGAAGGGCTGGTTAAGGAGAGATAATGTATGTATGTGTGTGTGAGCTGAAAGAAGGGCTGGTTAAGGAGAGAGAATGTATGTGTGTGTGTGTGAGCTGAATGAAGGGCTGGTTAAGGAGAGAGAATGTATGTGTGTGTGTGTGAGCTGAAAGAAGGGCTGGTTAAGGAGAGATAATGTATGTATGTGTGTGTGTGAGCTGAAAGAAGGGCTGGTTAAGGAGAGATAATGTATGTATGTGTGTGTGAGCTGAAAGAAGGGCTGGTTAAGGAGAGATAATGTATGTATGTGTGTGTGAGCTGAAAGAAGGGCTGGTTAAGGAGAGATAATG
This sequence comes from Ilyophis sp. 1 JC-2022, assembly GCA_022702515.1. Lineage (NCBI taxonomy): Eukaryota > Metazoa > Chordata > Actinopteri > Anguilliformes > Synaphobranchidae > Ilyophis > Ilyophis sp. 1 JC-2022. The sequence goes on from CM040405.1 coordinate 2,942,641, forward strand.
TATGTATGTGTGTGTGAGCTGAAAGAAGGGCTGGTTAAGGAGAGATAATGTATGTATGTGTGTGTGAGCTGAAAGAAGGGCTGGTTAAGGAGAGATAATGTATGTATGTGTGTGTGAGCTGAAAGAAGGGCTGGTTAAGGAGAGATAATGTATGTATGTGTGTGAGCTGAAAGAAGGGCTGGTTAAGGAGAGATAATGTATGTATGTGTGTGTGAGCTGAAAGAAGGGCTGGTTAAGGAGAGATAATGTATGTATGTGTGTGTGAGCTGAAAGAAGGGCTGGTTAAGGAGAGATAATGTATGTATGTGTGAGCTGAATGAAGGGCTGGTTAAGGAGAGATAATGTATGTATGTGTGTGTGAGCTGAATGAAGGGCTGGTTAAGGAGAGATAATGTATGTATGTGTGTGTGAGCTGAAAGAAGGGCTGGTTAAGGAGAGATAATGTATGTATGTGTGTGTGAGCTGAAAGAAGGGCTGGTTAAGGAGAGATAATGTATGTATGTGTGTGTGAGCTGAAAGAAGGGCTGGTTAAGGAGAGATAATGTATGTATGTGTGTGTGAGCTGAAAGAAGGGCTGGTTAAGGAGAGATAATGTATGTATGTGTGTGTGAGCTGAAAGAAGGGCTGGTTAAGGAGAGATAATGTATGTATGTGTGTGTGAGCTGAAAGAAGGGCTGGTTAAGGAGAGATAATGTATGTATGTGTGTGTGTGAGCTGAAAGAAGGGCTGGTTAAGGAGAGATAATGTATGTATGTGTGTGTGAGCTGAAAGAAGGGCTGGTTAAGGAGAGATAATGTATGTATGTGTGTGTGAGCTGAAAGAAGGGCTGGTTAAGGAGAGATAATGTATGTATGTGTGTGTGAGCTGAAAGAAGGGCTGGTTAAGGAGAGATAATGTATGTATGTGTGTGTGAGCTGAAAGAAGGGCTGGTTAAGGAGAGATAATGTATGTATGTGTGTGTGAGCTGAAAGAAGGGCTGGTTAAGGAGAGATAATGTATGTATGTGTGTGTGAGCTGAAAGAAGGGCTGGTTAAGGAGAGATAATGTATGTATGTGTGTGTGAGCTGAAAGAAGGGCTGGTTAAGGAGAGATAATGTATGTATGTGTGTGTGAGCTGAAAGAAGGGCTGGTTAAGGAGAGATAATGTATGTATGTGTGTGTGAGCTGAAAGAAGGGCTGGTTAAGGAGAGATAATGTATGTATGTGTGTGTGAGCTGAAAGAAGGGCTGGTTAAGGAGAGATAATGTATGTATGTGTGTGTGTGAGCTGAAAGAAGGGCTGGTTAAGGAGAGATAATGTATGTATGTGTGTGTGAGCTGAAAGAAGGGCTGGTTAAGGAGAGATAATGTATGTATGTGTGTGTGAGCTGAAAGAAGGGCTGGTTAAGGAGAGATAATGTATGTATGTGTGTGTGAGCTGAAAGAAGGGCTGGTTAAGGAGAGATAATGTATGTATGTGTGTGTGAGCTGAAAGAAGGGCTGGTTAAGGAGAGAGAATGTATGTGTGTGTGTGTGAGCTGAAAGAAGGGCTGGTTAAGGAGAGATAATGTATGTATGTGTGTGTGAGCTGAAAGAAGGGCTGGTTAAGGAGAGATAATGTATGTATGTGTGTGTGAGCTGAAAGAAGGGCTGGTTAAGGAGAGATAATGTATGTATGTGTGTGTGAGCTGAAAGAAGGGCTGGTTAAGGAGAGATAATGTATGTGTGTGTGTGTGAGCTGAAAGAAGGGCTGGTTAAGGAGAGATAATGTATGTATGTGTGTGTGAGCTGAAAGAAGGGCTGGTTAAGGAGAGATAATGTATGTGTGAGCTGAAAGAAGGGCTGGTTAAGGAGAGATAATGTATGTATGTGCTGCGCTGAAAGAAGGGCTGGTTAAGGAGAGATAATGTATGTATGTGTGTGTGAGCTGAAAGAAGGGCTGGTTAAGGAGAGATAATGTATGTATGTGTGTGTGAGCTGAAAGAAGGGCTGGTTAAGGAGAGATAATGTATGTATGTGTGTGTGAGCTGAAAGAAGGGCTGGTTAAGGAGAGATAATGTATGTGTGTGTGTGTGAGCTGAAAGAAGGGCTGGTTAAGGAGAGATAATGTATGTATGTGTGTGTGAGCTGAAAGAAGGGCTGGTTAAGGAGAGATAATGTATGTATGTGTGTGTGAGCTGAAAGAAGGGCTGGTTAAGGAGAGATAATGTATGTATGTGTGTGTGAGCTGAAAGAAGGGCTGGTTAAGGAGAGAGAATGTATGTATGTGTGTGTGAGCTGAAAGAAGGGCTGGTTAAGGAGAGATAATGTATGTATGTGTGTGTGAGCTGAAAGAAGGGCTGGTTAAGGAGAGATAATGTATGTATGTGTGTGTGAGCTGAAAGAAGGGCTGGTTAAGGAGAGATAATGTATGTATGTGTGTGTGAGCTGAAAGAAGGGCTGGTTAAGGAGAGATAATGTATGTATGTGTGTGTGAGCTGAAAGAAGGGCTGGTTAAGGAGAGATAATGTATGTATGTGTGTGTGAGCTGAAAGAAGGGCTGGTTAAGGAGAGATAATGTATGTATGTGTGTGTGAGCTGAAAGAAGGGCTGGTTAAGGAGAGAGAATGTATGTATGTGTGTGTGTGAGCTGAAAGAAGGGCTGGTTAAGGAGAGATAATGTATGTGTGTGTGTGTGAGCTGAAAGAAGGGCTGGTTAAGGAGAGATAATGTATGTATGTGTGTGTGAGCTGAAAGAAGGGCTGGTTAAGGAGAGATAATGTATGTATGTGTGTGTGAGCTGAAAGAAGGGCTGGTTAAGGAGAGATAATGTATGTATGTGTGTGTGAGCTGAAAGAAGGGCTGGTTAAGGAGAGATAATGTATGTATGTGTGTGTGAGCTGAAAGAAGGGCTGGTTAAGGAGAGATAATGTATGTGTGTGTGTGTGTGAGCTGAAAGAAGGGCTGGTTAAGGAGAGATAATGTATGTATGTGTGTGTGAGCTGAAAGAAGGGCTGGTTAAGGAGAGATAATGTATGTGTGTGTGTGTGAGCTGAAAGAAGGGCTGGTTAAGGAGAGATAATGTATGTATGTGTGTGTGAGCTGAAAGAAGGGCTGGTTAAGGAGAGATAATGTATGTATGTGTGTGTGAGCTGAAAGAAGGGCTGGTTAAGGAGAGATAATGTATGTATGTGTGTGTGAGCTGAATGAAGGGCTGGTTAAGGAGAGATAATGTATGTGTGTGTGTGTGAGCTGAAAGAAGGGCTGGTTAAGGAGAGATAATGTATGTATGTGTGTGTGAGCTGAAAGAAGGGCTGGTTAAGGAGAGATAATGTATGTATGTGTGTGTGAGCTGAAAGAAGGGCTGGTTAAGGAGAGATAATGTATGTATGTGTGTGTGAGCTGAAAGAAGGGCTGGTTAAGGAGAGATAATGTATGTATGTGTGTGTGAGCTGAAAGAAGGGCTGGTTAAGGAGAGATAATGTATGTGTGTGTGTGTGAGCTGAATGAAGGGCTGGTTAAGGAGAGATAATGTATGTATGTGTGTGTGAGCTGAAAGAAGGGCTGGTTAAGGAGAGATAATGTATGTATGTGTGTGTGAGCTGAAAGAAGGGCTGGTTAAGGAGAGAGAATGTATGTGTGTGTGTGTGAGCTGAATGAAGGGCTGGTTAAGGAGAGATAATGTATGTATGTGTGTGTGAGCTGAATGAAGGGCTGGTTAAGGAGAGATAATGTATGTATGTGTGTGTGAGCTGAAAGAAGGGCTGGTTAAGGAGAGATAATGTATGTATGTGTGTGTGAGCTGAAAGAAGGGCTGGTTAAGGAGAGATAATGTATGTATGTGTGTGTGAGCTGAAAGAAGGGCTGGTTAAGGAGAGATAATGTATGTATGTGTGTGTGAGCTGAAAGAAGGGCTGGTTAAGGAGAGATAATGTATGTATGTGTGTGTGAGCTGAAAGAAGGGCTGGTTAAGGAGAGATAATGTATGTATGTGTGTGTGAGCTGAAAGAAGGGCTGGTTAAGGAGAGATAATGTATGTATGTGTGTGTGAGCTGAAAGAAGGGCTGGTTAAGGAGAGATAATGTATGTGTGTGTGTGTGAGCTGAAAGAAGGGCTGGTTAAGGAGAGATAATGTATGTATGTGTGTGTGAGCTGAAAGAAGGGCTGGTTAAGGAGAGATAATGTATGTATGTGTGTGTGAGCTGAAAGAAGGGCTGGTTAAGGAGAGATAATGTATGTGTGTGTGTGAGCTGAAAGAAGGGCTGGTTAAGGAGAGATAATGTATGTATGTGTGTGTGAGCTGAAAGAAGGGCTGGTTAAGGAGAGATAATGTATGTATGTGTGTGTGAGCTGAAAGAAGGGCTGGTTAAGGAGAGAATGTATGTATGTATGTGTGTGTGAGCTGAAAGAAGGGCTGGTTAAGGAGAGATAATGTATGTATGTGTGTGTGAGCTGAAAGAAGGGCTGGTTAAGGAGAGATAATGTATGTATGTGTGTGTGAGCTGAAAGAAGGGCTGGTTAAGGAGAGATAATGTATGTATGTGTGTGTGAGCTGAAAGAAGGGCTGGTTAAGGAGAGATAATGTATGTATGTGTGTGTGAGCTGAAAGAAGGGCTGGTTAAGGAGAGATAATGTATGTATGTGTGTGTGAGCTGAAAGAAGGGCTGGTTAAGGAGAGATAATGTATGTATGTGTGTGTGAGCTGAAAGAAGGGCTGGTTAAGGAGAGATAATGTATGTATGTGTGTGTGAGCTGAAAGAAGGGCTGGTTAAGGAGAGATAATGTATGTATGTGTGTGTGAGCTGAAAGAAGGGCTGGTTAAGGAGAGATAATGTATGTATGTGTGTGTGAGCTGAAAGAAGGGCTGGTTAAGGAGAGATAATGTATGTGTGTGTGTGTGAGCTGAAAGAAGGGCTGGTTAAGGAGAGATAATGTATGTATGTGTGTGTGAGCTGAAAGAAGGGCTGGTTAAGGAGAGAGAATGTATGTGTGTGTGTGTGAGCTGAAAGAAGGGCTGGTTAAGGAGAGATAATGTATGTATGTGTGTGTGAGCTGAAAGAAGGGCTGGTTAAGGAGAGATAATGTATGTATGTGTGTGTGTGAGCTGAAAGAAGGGCTGGTTAAGGAGAGATAATGTATGTATGTGTGTGTGAGCTGAAAGAAGGGCTGGTTAAGGAGAGATAATGTATGTATGTGTGTGTGAGCTGAAAGAAGGGCTGGTTAAGGAGAGATAATGTATGTATGTGTGTGTGAGCTGAAAGAAGGGCTGGTTAAGGAGAGATAATGTATGTATGTGTGTGTGAGCTGAAAGAAGGGCTGGTTAAGGAGAGATAATGTATGTATGTGTGTGTGAGCTGAAAGAAGGGCTGGTTAAGGAGAGATAATGTATGTATGTGTGTGAGCTGAAAGAAGGGCTGGTTAAGGAGAGATAATGTATGTATGTGTGTGTGAGCTGAAAGAAGGGCTGGTTAAGGAGAGATAATGTATGTATGTGTGTGTGAGCTGAAAGAAGGGCTGGTTAAGGAGAGATAATGTATGTATGTGTGTGTGAGCTGAAAGAAGGGCTGGTTAAGGAGAGATAATGTATGTATGTGTGTGTGAGCTGAAAGAAGGGCTGGTTAAGGAGAGATAATGTATGTATGTGTGTGTGAGCTGAAAGAAGGGCTGGTTAAGGAGAGATAATGTATGTATGTGTGTGTGAGCTGAAAGAAGGGCTGGTTAAGGAGAGATAATGTATGTATGTGTGTGTGAGCTGAAAGAAGGGCTGGTTAAGGAGAGATAATGTATGTATGTGTGTGTGAGCTGAAAGAAGGGCTGGTTAAGGAGAGATAATGTATGTATGTGTGTGAGCTGAAAGAAGGGCTGGTTAAGGAGAGATAATGTATGTATGTGTGTGTGAGCTGAAAGAAGGGCTGGTTAAGGAGAGATAATGTATGTATGTGTGTGTGAGCTGAAAGAAGGGCTGGTTAAGGAGAGATAATGTATGTATGTGTGTGTGAGCTGAAAGAAGGGCTGGTTAAGGAGAGATAATGTATGTATGTGTGTGTGAGCTGAAAGAAGGGCTGGTTAAGGAGAGATAATGTATGTATGTGTGTGTGAGCTGAAAGAAGGGCTGGTTAAGGAGAGATAATGTATGTATGTGTGTGTGAGCTGAAAGAAGGGCTGGTTAAGGAGAGATAATGTATGTATGTGTGTGTGAGCTGAAAGAAGGGCTGGTTAAGGAGAGATAATGTATGTATGTGTGTGTGAGCTGAAAGAAGGGCTGGTTAAGGAGAGATAATGTATGTATGTGTGTGTGAGCTGAAAGAAGGGCTGGTTAAGGAGAGATAATGTATGTATGTGTGTGTGAGCTGAAAGAAGGGCTGGTTAAGGAGAGATAATGTATGTATGTGTGTGTGAGCTGAAAGAAGGGCTGGTTAAGGAGAGATAATGTATGTATGTGTGTGTGAGCTGAAAGAAGGGCTGGTTAAGGAGAGATAATGTATGTATGTGTGTGTGAGCTGAAAGAAGGGCTGGTTAAGGAGAGATAATGTATGTATGTGTGTGTGAGCTGAAAGAAGGGCTGGTTAAGGAGAGATAATGTATGTATGTGTGTGTGAGCTGAATGAAGGGCTGGTTAAGGAGAGATAATGTATGTATGTGTGTGTGAGCTGAAAGAAGGGCTGGTTAAGGAGAGATAATGTATGTGTGTGTGTGTGAGCTGAAAGAAGGGCTGGTTAAGGAGAGAGAATGTATGTGTGTGTGTGTGTGAGCTGAAAGAAGGGCTGGTTAAGGAGAGATAATGTATGTGTGTGTGTGTGAGCTGAAAGAAGGGCTGGTTAAGGAGAGAGAATGTATGTGTGTGTGTGTGTGTGAGCTGAAAGAAGGGCTGGTTAAGGAGAGATAATGTATGTATGTGTGTGTGAGCTGAAAGAAGGGCTGGTTAAGGAGAGATAATGTATGTATGTGTGTGTGAGCTGAAAGAAGGGCTGGTTAAGGAGAGAGAATGTATGTATGTGTGTGTGAGCTGAAAGAAGGGCTGGTTAAGGAGAGATAATGTATGTGTGTGTGTGTGAGCTGAAAGAAGGGCTGGTTAAGGAGAGATAATGTATGTATGTGTGTGTGAGCTGAAAGAAGGGCTGGTTAAGGAGAGATAATGTATGTATGAGCTGAAAGAAGGGCTGGTTAAGGAGAGATAATGTATGTATGAGCTGAAAGAAGGGCTGGTTAAGGAGAGATAATGTATGTATGTGTGTGTGAGCTGAATGAAGGGCTGGTTAAGGAGAGAGAATGTATGTGTGTGTGTGTGTGAGCTGAAAGAAGGGCTGGTTAAGGAGAGATAATGTATGTATGTGTGTGTGAGCTGAAAGAAGGGCTGGTTAAGGAGAGATAATGTATGTGTGTGTGTGTGAGCTGAAAGAAGGGCTGGTTAAGGAGAGATAATGTATGTATGTGTGTGTGAGCTGAAAGAAGGGCTGGTTAAGGAGAGATAATGTATGTATGTGTGTGTGAGCTGAAAGAAGGGCTGGTTAAGGAGAGATAATGTATGTATGTGTGTGTGAGCTGAATGAAGGGCTGGTTAAGGAGAGAGAATGTATGTGTGTGTGTGAGCTGAAAGAAGGGCTGGTTAAGGAGAGATAATGTATGTATGTGTGTGTGAGCTGAAAGAAGGGCTGGTTAAGGAGAGAGAATGTATGTGTGTGTGTGAGCTGAAAGAAGGGCTGGTTAAGGAGAGATAATGTATGTATGTGTGTGTGAGCTGAATGAAGGGCTGGTTAAGGAGAGATAATGTATGTATGTGTGTGTGAGCTGAAAGAAGGGCTGGTTAAGGAGAGATAATGTATGTATGTGTGTGTGAGCTGAAAGAAGGGCTGGTTAAGGAGAGATAATGTATGTATGTGTGTGTGAGCTGAATGAAGGGCTGGTTAAGGAGAGATAATGTATGTGTGTGTGTGTGAGCTGAAAGAAGGGCTGGTTAAGGAGAGATAATGTATGTATGTGTGTGTGAGCTGAAAGAAGGGCTGGTTAAGGAGAGATAATGTATGTGTGTGTGTGTGAGCTGAAAGAAGGGCTGGTTAAGGAGAGATAATGTATGTATGTGTGTGTGAGCTGAAAGAAGGGCTGGTTAAGGAGAGATAATGTATGTATGTGTGTGTGTGAGCTGAAAGAAGGGCTGGTTAAGGAGAGATAATGTATGTATGTGTGTGTGAGCTGAATGAAGGGCTGGTTAAGGAGAGAGAATGTATGTGTGTGTGTGTGAGCTGAAAGAAGGGCTGGTTAAGGAGAGATAATGTATGTATGTGTGTGTGAGCTGAAAGAAGGGCTGGTTAAGGAGAGATAATGTATGTGTGTGTGTGTGAGCTGAAAGAAGGGCTGGTTAAGGAGAGATAATGTATGTATGTGTGTGTGAGCTGAAAGAAGGGCTGGTTAAGGAGAGATAATGTATGTATGTGTGTGTGAGCTGAAAGAAGGGCTGGTTAAGGAGAGATAATGTATGTGTGTGTGTGTGAGCTGAATGAAGGGCTGGTTAAGGAGAGATAATGTATGTATGTGTGTGTGAGCTGAAAGAAGGGCTGGTTAAGGAGAGAGAATGTATGTGTGTGTGTGTGAGCTGAAAGAAGGGCTGGTTAAGGAGAGATAATGTATGTATGTGTGTGTGAGCTGAATGAAGGGCTGGTTAAGGAGAGATAATGTATGTATGTGTGTGTGAGCTGAAAGAAGGGCTGGTTAAGGAGAGATAATGTATG
>CM040405.1:2951823-2971823 GCA_022702515.1 Ilyophis sp. 1 JC-2022
GTGAGCTGAAAGAAGGGCTGGTTAGGGAGAGATAATGTATGTATGTGTGTGTGAGCTGAAAGAAGGGCTGGTTAAGGAGAGATAATGTATGTATGTGTGTGTGAGCTGAAAGAAGGGCTGGTTAAGGAGAGATAATGTATGTATGTGTGTGTGAGCTGAAAGAAGGGCTGGTTAAGGAGAGATAATGTATGTATGTGTGTGTGAGCTGAAAGAAGGGCTGGTTAAGGAGAGATAATGTATGTATGTGTGTGTGAGCTGAAAGAAGGGCTGGTTAAGGAGAGATAATGTATGTATGTGTGTGTGAGCTGAAAGAAGGGCTGGTTAAGGAGAGATAATGTATGTATGTGTGTGTGAGCTGAAAGAAGGGCTGGTTAAGGAGAGATAATGTATGTATGTGTGTGTGAGCTGAAAGAAGGGCTGGTTAAGGAGAGATAATGTATGTATGTGTGTGTGAGCTGAAAGAAGGGCTGGTTAAGGAGAGATAATGTATGTATGTGTGTGTGTGAGCTGAAAGAAGGGCTGGTTAAGGAGAGATAATGTATGTATGTGTGTGTGAGCTGAAAGAAGGGCTGGTTAAGGAGAGATAATGTATGTATGTGTGTGTGAGCTGAAAGAAGGGCTGGTTAAGGAGAGATAATGTATGTGTGTGTGTGTGAGCTGAAAGAAGGGCTGGTTAAGGAGAGATAATGTATGTATGTGTGTGTGAGCTGAAAGAAGGGCTGGTTAAGGAGAGATAATGTATGTATGTGTGTGTGAGCTGAATGAAGGGCTGGTTAAGGAGAGATAATGTATGTGTGTGTGAGCTGAAAGAAGGGCTGGTTAAGGAGAGATAATGTATGTATGTGTGTGTGAGCTGAAAGAAGGGCTGGTTAAGGAGAGATAATGTATGTATGTGTGTGTGAGCTGAAAGAAGGGCTGGTTAAGGAGAGATAATGTATGTATGTGTGTGTGAGCTGAAAGAAGGGCTGGTTAAGGAGAGATAATGTATGTATGTGTGTGTGAGCTGAAAGAAGGGCTGGTTAAGGAGAGATAATGTATGTATGTGTGTGTGAGCTGAAAGAAGGGCTGGTTAAGGAGAGATAATGTATGTATGTGTGTGTGAGCTGAAAGAAGGGCTGGTTAAGGAGAGATAATGTATGTATGTGTGTGTGAGCTGAAAGAAGGGCTGGTTAAGGAGAGATAATGTATGTATGTGTGTGTGAGCTGAAAGAAGGGCTGGTTAAGGAGAGATAATGTATGTATGTGTGTGTGAGCTGAAAGAAGGGCTGGTTAAGGAGAGATAATGTATGTATGTGTGTGTGAGCTGAAAGAAGGGCTGGTTAAGGAGAGATAATGTATGTGTGTGTGTGTGAGCTGAAAGAAGGGCTGGTTAAGGAGAGATAATGTATGTATGTGTGTGTGAGCTGAAAGAAGGGCTGGTTAAGGAGAGAGAATGTATGTGTGTGTGTGAGCTGAAAGAAGGGCTGGTTAAGGAGAGATAATGTATGTATGTGTGTGTGAGCTGAAAGAAGGGCTGGTTAAGGAGAGATAATGTATGTATGTGTGTGTGAGCTGAAAGAAGGGCTGGTTAAGGAGAGATAATGTATGTATGTGTGTGTGAGCTGAAAGAAGGGCTGGTTAAGGAGAGATAATGTATGTATGTGTGTGTGAGCTGAAAGAAGGGCTGGTTAAGGAGAGATAATGTATGTATGTGTGTGTGAGCTGAAAGAAGGGCTGGTTAAGGAGAGAGAATGTATGTATGTGTGTGTGAGCTGAAAGAAGGGCTGGTTAAGGAGAGATAATGTATGTATGTGTGTGTGAGCTGAAAGAAGGGCTGGTTAAGGAGAGATAATGTATGTATGTGTGTGAGCTGAAAGAAGGGCTGGTTAAGGAGAGATAATGTATGTATGTGTGTGTGAGCTGAAAGAAGGGCTGGTTAAGGAGAGATAATGTATGTATGTGTGTGTGAGCTGAAAGAAGGGCTGGTTAAGGAGAGATAATGTATGTATGTGTGTGTGAGCTGAAAGAAGGGCTGGTTAAGGAGAGATAATGTATGTATGTGTGTGTGAGCTGAAAGAAGGGCTGGTTAAGGAGAGATAATGTATGTATGTGTGTGTGAGCTGAAAGAAGGGCTGGTTAAGGAGAGATAATGTATGTATGTGTGTGTGAGCTGAAAGAAGGGCTGGTTAAGGAGAGATAATGTATGTATGTGTGTGTGAGCTGAAAGAAGGGCTGGTTAAGGAGAGATAATGTATGTATGTGTGTGTGAGCTGAAAGAAGGGCTGGTTAAGGAGAGATAATGTATGTATGTGTGTGTGAGCTGAAAGAAGGGCTGGTTAAGGAGAGATAATGTATGTGTGTGTGTGTGAGCTGAAAGAAGGGCTGGTTAAGGAGAGATAATGTATGTATGTGTGTGTGAGCTGAAAGAAGGGCTGGTTAAGGAGAGATAATGTATGTATGTGTGTGTGAGCTGAAAGAAGGGCTGGTTAAGGAGAGATAATGTATGTATGTGTGTGTGAGCTGAAAGAAGGGCTGGTTAAGGAGAGATAATGTATGTATGTGTGTGTGAGCTGAAAGAAGGGCTGGTTAAGGAGAGATAATGTATGTATGTGTGTGTGAGCTGAAAGAAGGGCTGGTTAAGGAGAGATAATGTATGTATGTGTGTGTGAGCTGAAAGAAGGGCTGGTTAAGGAGAGATAATGTATGTATGTGTGTGTGAGCTGAAAGAAGGGCTGGTTAAGGAGAGATAATGTATGTATGTGTGTGTGAGCTGAAAGAAGGGCTGGTTAAGGAGAGATAATGTATGTATGTGTGTGTGTGAGCTGAAAGAAGGGCTGGTTAAGGAGAGATAATGTATGTATGTGTGTGTGAGCTGAAAGAAGGGCTGGTTAAGGAGAGATAATGTATGTATGTGTGTGAGCTGAAAGAAGGGCTGGTTAAGGAGAGATAATGTATGTATGTGTGTGTGAGCTGAAAGAAGGGCTGGTTAAGGAGAGATAATGTATGTATGTGTGTGTGAGCTGAAAGAAGGGCTGGTTAAGGAGAGATAATGTATGTATGTGTGTGTGAGCTGAAAGAAGGGCTGGTTAAGGAGAGATAATGTATGTATGTGTGTGAGCTGAAAGAAGGGCTGGTTAAGGAGAGATAATGTATGTATGTGTGTGTGAGCTGAAAGAAGGGCTGGTTAAGGAGAGATAATGTATGTATGTGTGTGTGAGCTGAAAGAAGGGCTGGTTAAGGAGAGATAATGTATGTATGTGTGTGTGAGCTGAAAGAAGGGCTGGTTAAGGAGAGATAATGTATGTATGTGTGTGTGAGCTGAAAGAAGGGCTGGTTAAGGAGAGATAATGTATGTATGTGTGTGTGAGCTGAAAGAAGGGCTGGTTAAGGAGAGATAATGTATGTATGTGTGTGAGCTGAAAGAAGGGCTGGTTAAGGAGAGATAATGTATGTATGTGTGTGTGAGCTGAAAGAAGGGCTGGTTAAGGAGAGATAATGTATGTATGTGTGTGTGAGCTGAAAGAAGGGCTGGTTAAGGAGAGATAATGTATGTATGTGTGTGTGAGCTGAAAGAAGGGCTGGTTAAGGAGAGATAATGTATGTATGTGTGTGTGAGCTGAAAGAAGGGCTGGTTAAGGAGAGATAATGTATGTATGTGTGTGTGAGCTGAAAGAAGGGCTGGTTAAGGAGAGATAATGTATGTATGTGTGTGTGAGCTGAAAGAAGGGCTGGTTAAGGAGAGATAATGTATGTATGTGTGTGTGAGCTGAAAGAAGGGCTGGTTAAGGAGAGATAATGTATGTATGTGTGTGTGAGCTGAAAGAAGGGCTGGTTAAGGAGAGATAATGTATGTATGTGTGTGTGAGCTGAAAGAAGGGCTGGTTAAGGAGAGATAATGTATGTATGTGTGTGTGAGCTGAAAGAAGGGCTGGTTAAGGAGAGATAATGTATGTATGTGTGTGTGAGCTGAAAGAAGGGCTGGTTAAGGAGAGATAATGTATGTATGTGTGTGTGAGCTGAAAGAAGGGCTGGTTAAGGAGAGATAATGTATGTATGTGTGTGTGAGCTGAAAGAAGGGCTGGTTAAGGAGAGATAATGTATGTATGTGTGTGTGAGCTGAAAGAAGGGCTGGTTAAGGAGAGATAATGTATGTATGTGTGTGTGAGCTGAAAGAAGGGCTGGTTAAGGAGAGATAATGTATGTATGTGTGTGTGAGCTGAAAGAAGGGCTGGTTAAGGAGAGATAATGTATGTATGTGTGTGTGAGCTGAAAGAAGGGCTGGTTAAGGAGAGATAATGTATGTATGTGTGTGTGAGCTGAAAGAAGGGCTGGTTAAGGAGAGATAATGTATGTGTGTGTGTGATTAATGAAAGAAGGGATGGTTAAGGAGAGATAATGTATGTATGTGTGTGTGTGAGCTGAAAGAAGGGCTGGTTAAGGAGAGATAATGTATGTATGTGTGTGTGAGCTGAAAGAAGGGCTGGTTAAGGAGAGATAATGTATGTATGTGTGTGTGAGCTGAAAGAAGGGCTGGTTAAGGAGAGATAATGTATGTATGTGTGTGTGAGCTGAAAGAAGGGCTGGTTAAGGAGAGATAATGTATGTATGTGTGTGTGAGCTGAAAGAAGGGCTGGTTAAGGAGAGATAATGTATGTATGTGTGTGTGAGCTGAAAGAAGGGCTGGTTAAGGAGAGATAATGTATGTATGTGTGTGTGAGCTGAAAGAAGGGCTGGTTAAGGAGAGATAATGTATGTATGTGTGTGTGAGCTGAAAGAAGGGCTGGTTAAGGAGAGATAATGTATGTATGTGTGTGTGAGCTGAAAGAAGGGCTGGTTAAGGAGAGATAATGTATGTATGTGTGTGTGAGCTGAAAGAAGGGCTGGTTAAGGAGAGATAATGTATGTATGTGTGTGTGAGCTGAAAGAAGGGCTGGTTAAGGAGAGATAATGTATGTGTGTGTGTGTGAGCTGAAAGAAGGGCTGGTTAAGGAGAGATAATGTATGTATGTGTGTGTGAGCTGAAAGAAGGGCTGGTTAAGGAGAGATAATGTATGTATGTGTGTGTGAGCTGAAAGAAGGGCTGGTTAAGGAGAGATAATGTATGTATGTGTGTGTGAGCTGAAAGAAGGGCTGGTTAAGGAGAGATAATGTATGTGTGTGTGTGTGAGCTGAAAGAAGGGCTGGTTAAGGAGAGATAATGTATGTATGTGTGTGTGAGCTGAAAGAAGGGCTGGTTAAGGAGAGATAATGTATGTATGTGTGTGTGAGCTGAAAGAAGGGCTGGTTAAGGAGAGATAATGTATGTATGTGTGTGTGAGCTGAAAGAAGGGCTGGTTAAGGAGAGATAATGTATGTATGTGTGTGTGAGCTGAAAGAAGGGCTGGTTAAGGAGAGATAATGTATGTATGTGTGTGTGAGCTGAAAGAAGGGCTGGTTAAGGAGAGATAATGTATGTATGTGTGTGTGAGCTGAAAGAAGGGCTGGTTAAGGAGAGAGAATGTATGTGTGTGTGTGTGAGCTGAAAGAAGGGCTGGTTAAGGAGAGATAATGTATGTATGTGTGTGTGAGCTGAAAGAAGGGCTGGTTAAGGAGAGATAATGTATGTGTGTGTGTGTGAGCTGAAAGAAGGGCTGGTTAAGGAGAGATAATGTATGTATGTGTGTGTGAGCTGAAAGAAGGGCTGGTTAAGGAGAGATAATGTATGTATGTGTGTGTGAGCTGAAAGAAGGGCTGGTTAAGGAGAGATAATGTATGTATGTGTGTGTGAGCTGAAATAAGGGCTGGTTAAGGAGAGATAATGTATGTTTGTGTGTGTGAGCTGAAAGAAGGGCTGGTTAAGGAGAGATAATGTATGTATGTGTGTGTGAGCTGAAAGAAGGGCTGGTTAAGGAGAGATAATGTATGTATGTGTGTGTGAGCTGAAAGAAGGGCTGGTTAAGGAGAGATAATGTATGTATGTGTGTGTGAGCTGAAAGAAGGGCTGGTTAAGGAGAGATAATGTATGTATGTGTGTGTGAGCTGAAAGAAGGGCTGGTTAAGGAGAGATAATGTATGTATGTGTGTGTGAGCTGAAAGAAGGGCTGGTTAAGGAGAGATAATGTATGTATGTGTGTGTGAGCTGAAAGAAGGGCTGGTTAAGGAGAGATAATGTATGTGTGTGTGTGTGAGCTGAAAGAAGGGCTGGTTAAGGAGAGAGAAGGTATGTATGTGTGTGTGAGCTGAAAGAAGGGCTGGTTAAGGAGAGATAATGTATGTATGTGTGTGTGAGCTGAAAGAAGGGCTGGTTAAGGAGAGATAATGTATGTATGTGTGTGTGAGCTGAAAGAAGGGCTGGTTAAGGAGAGATAATGTATGTATGTGTGTGTGAGCTGAATGAAGGGCTGGTTAAGGAGAGATAATGTATGTGTGTGTGAGCTGAAAGAAGGGCTGGTTAAGGAGAGATAATGTATGTATGTGTGTGTGAGCTGAAAGAAGGGCTGGTTAAGGAGAGATAATGTATGTATGTGTGTGTGAGCTGAAAGAAGGGCTGGTTAAGGAGAGATAATGTATGTATGTGTGTGTGAGCTGAAAGAAGGGCTGGTTAAGGAGAGATAATGTATGTATGTGTGTGTGAGCTGAAAGAAGGGCTGGTTAAGGAGAGAGAATGTATGTATGTGTGTGTGAGCTGAAAGAAGGGCTGGTTAAGGAGAGATAATGTATGTATGTGTGTGTGTGAGCTGAAAGAAGGGCTGGTTAAGGAGAGATAATGTATGTATGTGTGTGTGAGCTGAAAGAAGGGCTGGTTAAGGAGAGATAATGTATGTATGTGTGTGTGAGCTGAAAGAAGGGCTGGTTAAGGAGAGATAATGTATGTATGTGTGTGTGAGCTGAAAGAAGGGCTGGTTAAGGAGAGATAATGTATGTATGTGTGTGTGAGCTGAAAGAAGGGCTGGTTAAGGAGAGATAATGTATGTATGTGTGTGTGAGCTGAAAGAAGGGCTGGTTAAGGAGAGATAATGTATGTATGTGTGTGTGAGCTGAAAGAAGGGCTGGTTAAGGAGAGATAATGTATGTATGTGTGTGTGAGCTGAAAGAAGGGCTGGTTAAGGAGAGATAATGTATGTATGTGTGTGTGAGCTGAAAGAAGGGCTGGTTAAGGAGAGATAATGTATGTATGTGTGTGTGTGAGCTGAAAGAAGGGCTGGTTAAGGAGAGATAATGTATGTATGTGTGTGTGAGCTGAAAGAAGGGCTGGTTAAGGAGAGATAATGTATGTATGTGTGTGTGAGCTGAAAGAAGGGCTGGTTAAGGAGAGATAATGTATGTGTGTGTGAGCTGAAAGAAGGGCTGGTTAAGGAGAGATAATGTATGTATGTGTATGTGTGAGCTGAAAGAAGGGCTGGTTAAGGAGAGATAATGTATGTATGTGTGTGTGAGCTGAAAGAAGGGCTGGTTAAGGAGAGATAATGTATGTTTGTGTGTTAGCTGATAGTAGGGCTGGTGAAGGTGTGATACTGTATGTATGTGTGTGTGAGCTGAAAGAAGGGCTGGTTATTGAGAGATAATGTATGTGTGTGTGTGAGCTGAAAGAAGGGCTGGTTAAGGAGAGATAATGTATGTATGTGTGTGTGAGCTGAAAGAAGGGCTGGTTAAGGAGAGATAATGTATGTATGTGTGTGTGTGAGCTGAAAGAAGGGCTGGTTAAGGAGAGATAATGTATGTATGTGTGTGTGAGCTGAAAGAAGGGCTGGTTAAGGAGAGATAATGTATGTATGTGTGTGTGAGCTGAAAGAAGGGCTGGTTAAGGAGAGATAATGTATGTATGTGTGTGTGAGCTGAAAGAAGGGCTGGTTAAGGAGAGATAATGTATGTATGTGTGTGTGAGCTGAAAGAAGGGCTGGTTAAGGAGAGATAATGTATGTATGTGTGTGTGAGCTGAAAGAAGGGCTGGTTAAGGAGAGATAATGTATGTATGTGTGTGTGAGCTGAAAGAAGGGCTGGTTAAGGAGAGATAATGTATGTATGTGTGTGTGAGCTGAAAGAAGGGCTGGTTAAGGAGAGATAATGTATGTATGTGTGTGTGAGCTGAAAGAAGGGCTGGTTAAGGAGAGATAATGTATGTGTGTGTGTGTGTGAGCTGAAAGAAGGGCTGGTTAAGGAGAGATAATGTATGTATGTGTGTGTGAGCTGAAAGAAGGGCTGGTTAAGGAGAGATAATGTATGTATGTGTGTGTGAGCTGAAAGAAGGGCTGGTTAAGGAGAGATAATGTATGTGTGTGTGTGTGAGCTGAAAGAAGGGCTGGTTAAGGAGAGATAATGTATGTATGTGTGTGTGAGCTGAAAGAAGGGCTGGTTAAGGAGAGATAATGTATGTATGTGTGTGTGTGAGCTGAAAGAAGGGCTGGTTAAGGAGAGATAATGTATGTGTGTGTGAGCTGAAAGAAGGGCTGGTTAAGGAGAGAATGTATGTATGTATGCATGTATGTATGTGTGTGTGAGCTGAAAGAAGGGCTGGTTAAGGAGAGATAATGTATGTATGTGTGTGTGAGCTGAAAGAAGGGCTGGTTAAGGAGAGAGAATGTATGTATGTGTGTGTGAGCTGAAAGAAGGGCTGGTTAAGGAGAGATAATGTGTGTGTGTGAGCTGAAAGAAGGGCTGGTTAAGGAGAGATAATGTATGTATGTGTGTGTGAGCTGAAAGAAGGGCTGGTTAAGGAGAGATAATGTATGTATGTGTGTGTGACCTGAAAGAAGGGCTGGTTAAGGAGAGATAATGTATGTATGTGTGTGTGAGCTGAAAGAAGGGCTGGTTAAGGAGAGATAATGTATGTATGTGTGTGTGAGCTGAAAGAAGGGCTGGTTAAGGAGAGATAATGTATGTATGTGTGTGTGAGCTGAAAGAAGGGCTGGTTAAGGAGAGATAATGTATGTATGTGTGTGTGAGCTGAATGAAGGGCTGGTTAAGGAGAGATAATGTATGTATGTGTGTGTGAGCTGAAAGAAGGGCTGGTTAAGGAGAGATAATGTATGTATGTGTGTGTGAGCTGAAAGAAGGGCTGATTAAGGAGAGATAATGTATGTATGTGTGTGTGAGCTGAAAGAAGGGCTGGTTAAGGAGAGATAATGTATGTATGTGTGTGTGAGCTGAAAGAAGGGCTGGTTAAGGAGAGATAATGTATGTATGTGTGTGTGAGCTGAAAGAAGGGCTGGTTAAGGAGAGATAATGTATGTATGTGTGTGTGAGCTGAAAGAAGGGCTGGTTAAGGAGAGATAATGTATGTATGTATGCATGTATGTGTGTGTGAGTGAGTTGTGATGGCATGGTAGCATAACAGCGTGCTGGGGCAGGTGGGGCAGTTTGTGCACTGCCCCCAGGAAATGACTCCTGTATTTAATTTTTTCAAATTCAGACTCCAGGTAGGGAAATATAGCCGAGGTAAAGAGCCTTTGATTAGCCTGGTATTATAGCCTGGAAAATCCTGTTTCCTGACACCACCCTACAGGTTTACTGTCCTTGCACCCCTGGTGAGAGAGACTGTGTTTGAAAGATCAATACACTGGTATTTATAAAACATAGGCTTTACTGCTCTGTCTCTGCTGTCATGAGGGCCCTGTGTGTGTGTGTTGTGTGTGTGTGTGTGTGTGTTTGTTTGTGTGTGTGTGTGTGTGTGTGTGTGTGTGCCTGTGTGTCTGTCTGTGTACATGCATACATGTGCTTGTGTGTGCATGTATGTGTGTGTGTGTTTTTGTGTGTGGTGTTGTGTGTGTGTGTGTTGTGTGTGTGTGTGTGTGCGTGTGCGGTGCGTGCGTGCGGCGTGTGTGCGTTTTTTGTTTTTTTGTTTGTTTTTCTGAAGAGAGTGAAAAGGTGTGTGTGTGTCTGTATGTAATGTTAGCATGGCAGTGTGTTAGCCTGATGTTAATACGTTAGCCTTGAAGCGAGGAGGCTGTGTAGTTGCATGATAGCTTTCTGTAACCGAGAGTGAAAAGGTGTGTGTGTGTCTGTATGTAATGTTAGCATGGCAGTGTGTTAGCCTGATGTTAATACGTTAGCCTTGAAGCGAGGAGGCTGTGTAGTTGCATGATAGCTTTCTGTAACCGAGAGTGAAAAGGTGTGTGTGTCTGTATGTAATGTTAGCATGGCAGTGTGTTAGCCTGATGTTAATACGTTAGCCTTGAAGCGAGGAGGCTGTGTTGCAGAGTGGTGACTGCTAGCATAGCAGCTTTTCAGAACATAGTTCAGAGTTAGTGCGAGTGATAGCAAGGTTACATGAGCCATGGACTCTTAGCAAAAAAGGCATGTTAGCATTGTAGCAGGATGGAAAAATGGTATTGTGGCTTAATAGCATGTTAGAGAGGTTGCATAATCACGTAACTAGCGCGGTAGCGTGTTAGCGTGCCTGTGTGGTGTACCCTGTGTGCATAGCAGTGGTCTGTTCCCATCGAGAGCCCCATTGTGTGCACTCAGCAGGTAACAGAACCCTTGCATTGTTCAGGTGTTTGGCTGAGAGCAGGTAAGCTCCCTAGCAGCAGCGCTTGCTCAGTAAAGCCTTTCCAGGCCTGCTGCTCTGTAATTACAGATCTGAGGCACTGGGGACTCTGCGTATTCTTCAGCATACAAAAACCTCTTAGGTCATTTCTGATACTCCCATGCATGCATGTACACACGCACACACACATACACAGGTATGGAAAAAACACACACAAATATACGCACACAGGTATGGGAAAACACATATGGGCACACACACAGGTATGGAAAAAACACACACAAATATACGCACACAGGTATGGGAAAACACATATGCACATACACAGGTATGGGAAAACACATACGTGCACACACACACACACATACGCACACACACATACACAGGTATAGGAAACACACACACACACACATACGCACACAGGTATGGGAAAACACATACGTGCACACACACACATACGCACACACACATACACAGGTATAGGAAAAACACACACACACACACATAGGTATGGGAAAACACATACGCGCACACACATACGCGCACACACACACACACACTCACACACACATACGCACTCACACATGCGCACGCACGTATATTTGGGCATAAATGTGAACACACACATATGGTCATGCAAACACACACACATACACACACATTTACTCTCTTTGATTTGTAGTCATGGTGACACTATAAAGCAACATTCAGCAAATGTACTCTACAAAAGACAAAGAATAAGTCAATCTTAACAAGCATTTTAGTCTTATTTAGACTTCAAATCTTAGTTCTATTCCTTTTTGCTAAATAAGGCAGAAAGGTTTGCCAATGAGGTGAGACAGCTTCACCTGCAGTCAAGTAGCTTAAAAGCAGCTCATATAAAGAGTCTCATAACAGGGCTAATTAAGACACTTTTTAAGACAGATCTTTTTGCAGGGTTTCTGAATAGGATTCATTATGCAATAAAAACACTGTTTCTGAATAGGATTCATTACGCAGTAAAAACTATCTGAATAGGATTCATTACACAATAAAACAATCTTGTCAGCGATTAGCAGAGAGTGAGAGATAGAGACACAGTTGATGACCCTTACCTGTGCACTTGTGTGTGTTGCCTACACCTGTACAGGTGCACTGACAGTGAGGTAGGGTCTGTCTGTCCGTCCGTCTGTCGGTGTTTCTGCAGGACAGAGGCAGGTAAACACTAAGTGAAGTTGCCAGGCTATGACCACATGTACATATTAGCACCAAGCCCAGAGTCAGGAGGAGGTGGAGGAGGGAGGAGTCTGCTATTTAAGTGTGTGTCTGTGTGTTTGTGTGCGTGTGTGTGTTTGTTTGTGTGTGTGTGTGTGTGTTTGTTTGTGTGTGTGTGTGTGTGTTTGTTTGTGTGTGTTTGTTTGTGTCTGTGTGGATGTCTGCTTGTGTGTGTGTTCATCTATGTGTGCGTGCGTGTGTGTCTGTGTGTCTGTGTGCGTGTTTGTGTAAATATTTGTATATGTGCAATTAGGTGCTTGGAAGAGTGAGTGTGAGAGTGAGTGAGAGTGAGTGAGTGAGAGTGAGAGGAGTGAGAGCGAGAGGAGTGAGAGTGAGAGTGAGAGTATGCTCTTTGTAGTTTTTATGTTGCCAGGAACGTTTCTTTCCTCAGTGGAGTTCTGTCTGTCCAGTGCTTCCATGGTAACCTGAGCACACCTGGGCAGGTGTTTCCTCAATACTGTAGCACTCTGTGGCTCATGACATCATCTTATACACATACAGTATGCTGTGGCTGGGAAGTTTTAAGTGAACACAAGTGTTACTAAGAAAAATAATAATGATGAATTTTAAGTCAAAGTTAAAAGCAATTGCTCAATGTGTATACACTTTCAGAATGGGGGGGGGGGCTCAGTCACACAGCATTCCCAGGAGGGGACGTAGCTTTGTTCACATATTCAGAGCATAAGAATGAGAGAGGATGTGCACCTTTCCATTCTCTCATTCTCTCATTCTCTCTCTTGCTCTTGTTTTTCTCTTTCAGCAGGAGGGAGCGCCAGCTCCCTGAGCGGAGGGAACGGGGTCACATCTGTCCTCTTTCCTCCCTCCCTTTCTTCTCTCCTACCCGTTGTTTGTCAGTGGGCTTGTTTATAGGGGGGGGGGGGGGGGGTGAGCGGCCTGTGTGTACCTGCATCACCAGGTAGGGCTGGAACAGTGTGAGAGAACGTTCCGGAACAGCCTGATTTGACCATTACTATGTCAGACCATTGGAAAAGTACGAGAGAGAGAGAGAGAGAGAGAGAGAGAGAGAGAGAGAGAGAGAGAGATTCCACCAGCATAGAGTTCTCAGAGGGTCTCTGTGTAATCTCAGAGCTGTTTGTGGGGTCTGTAATATTGAAACTGCGGCGATACAGGACCTCAAACTTCAAGTGACGATAAACCAGTGACAGGATTTGTTTAACCGAGAAAAGGAAAATAATTGGAGCTGCCAACATGGTATTACTGACTCGCTGATCTGAACCAATCAATGTGCTTTGCTCTGCACAGGAGAGCCTGTAATGTCTTGGGTTATGAAATTATATTATTTAATTTTATTAATATCAGGGACATACGAGTTAGATTATTGTCTCCTCAATGCAGTGAATGGAGACTATCTATGTGTGAGTAGTGTGTGTCTGTGTGAAACTGGTGTGTAGTGTTTGTGTGTGTGAAAATATTTATGTGTGTCTATATAAGGTGTGTGTGTGTGTGTGTGAGGCATGTGTGTGCATGTGTGAGGTGTATGTTTGTCTGTGTGTGTGTAAGGTGTGTGTGAAGCATGTGTGTATGTGAGCTGTGTGAGAGGAAGAGGTGTGTGTGTGCAGGGGGATTGGTATGTGTGTGTGTCTGTGTAAGGTGTGTGTGCGTGCAGGGGGATGGGTATGTGTGTGTGGGATTTGTTAGTACTGAAGTTAAGCAGGGCTGGGATTGGTTAGTACTGAAGCTAAGCAGGACTGGGATTGATTAGTATTGAAGCTAAGCAGGGCTGGGATTGATTAGTACTGAAGCTAAGCAGGGCTGGGATTGATTAGTATTGAAGCTAAACTGGGCTGGGATTGGTTAGTACTGAAGCTAAGCAGGGCTGGGATTGGTTAGTACTGAAGCTAAGCAGGGCTGGGCTTGGTTAGTACTGAAGCTAAGCAGGGCTGGGATTGGTTAGTACTGAAGCTAAGCAGAGCTGGGCTTGGTTATTGCTGAAGCTAAGCAGGGCTGGGCTAGGTTAGTACTGAAGCTAAGCAGAGCTGGGCTTGGTTATTGCTGAAGCTAAGCAGGGCATCTCTCTCTGTCTCTCTCTCGTTTGTGTACTTCAGAGCAGTTTTATGGCTGGTTGATTGTGAATCATATCTACATAAATAATTATCTACATAAATAACATTCTCTTTGCCAAGATCTTCCAATATGAGTGGCTTGATTACCTCATAAGTCCTCTCTGCACCTTTGACCTGAAACATGTTACAGTGCGACTTTAGCCGTATATCCTCTCACATTACTGAGTCTCATGCCAAAAACAAACAAAAAAACATTTAATTAGATTCTTAAAGTAATTGTGCTCTAACATCTTACATGTTTTCAGGTTTTACAGAAGTTTGTAAACACTTTCTTTTGTGGTTGAGCGCCCTGAAATGAAAGTCAATAAAACCTAATTACTTAAAAAACCAACAGCCCCTTAACATTAGCCGACTGTACCATGGGGTACACAACCTATCAACAGGCTATATTCCCACTATATTAGTACTGTTGCTGAAGCAGTAGGCTTCTCTTCTGTGCAGCCCAAACCCCCCTCCCCCCCCAGCGCTTCTCCCTCCAGCCCCTGATCTCCCCCAGGTCACCACGTCCTTGAATGACCCAAAAAACAACAACAAAGAAAGGGTAGGATGTAAGTTTGCTGGCTGCATACTCTGGCTGCAGATGCTCTGCGCACTGGCTGCAGTCTGTGGTTTAGTGGTTATTCGCTTCCACAGGTTTTCTTGGACAGTCCTGAAGCTTCCTGTACAATTGCGTCTGCACGCAAAGAAAAGGTTGTGGGGTCCCAAAATCTCTACAGCAGAGTCAGGGGTACCAAAATCTCTCCTGCAGAGTCAGGGGCCTCAAAATCTCTCCTGCAGAGTCAGGGGTACCAAAATCTCTCCTGCAGAGTCAGGGGCCTCAAAATCTCTACTGCAGAGTCAGGGGTCCCAAAATCTCTACAGCAGAGTCAGGGGTACCAAAATCTCTCCTGCAGAGTCAGGGGCCTCAAAATCTCTACTGCAGAGTCAGGGGTCCTAAAATCTCTACTGCAGAGTCAGGGGCCTCAAAATCTCTCCTGCAGAGTCAGGGGCCTCAAAATCTCTCCTGCAGAGTCAGGGGTACCAAAATCTCTCCTGCAGAGTCAGGGGCCTCAAAATCTCTACTGCAGAGTCAGGGGTCCCAAAATCTCTACTGCAGAGTCAGGGGTCCCAAAATCTCTCCTGCAGAGTCAGGGGCCTCAAAATCTCTACTGCAGAGTCAGGGGCCTCAAAATCTCTACTGCAGAGTCAGGGGTACCAAAATCTCTCCTGCAGAGTCAGGGGCCTCAAAATCTCTACTGCAGAGTCAGGGGTCCCAAAATCTCTACAGCAGAGTCAGGGGTCCCAAAATCTCTCCTGCAGAGTCAGGGGCCTCAAAATCTCTACTGCAGAGTCAGGGGCCTCAAAATCTCTACTGCAGAGTCAGGGGTCCTAAAATCTCTCCTGCAGAGTCAGGGGTCCCAAAATCTCTCCTGCAGAGTCAGGGGCCTCAAAATCTCTCCTGCAGAGTCAGGGGCCTCAAAATCTCTCCTGCAGAGTCGGCGGGGGGGCAGGGGGGAGGCGGTCAGTCAGAAGCCCCGCCCACTATGTGCAGGCTCTCCCAGTGTTTTTTGTCGAGGGGCAAAGAAGGGAAGAAACCCAAACAGTTTTGAGCACATTCACTGTCATTCACCCCCGTTTCCCTGATGGGGAGGGGGGATCTCAAAACAACACGGAAAATAAAACAACTACACACTGAATACACAAGTACGCACTGCACACAAACACACAACTACGCACTGCACACAATACACCTGCACACTGAATACACCAGCACTACGCACTAAAAACAGACACCAGCGCACTGAATACACCAGTACTACGCACTGAAA
This sequence comes from Ilyophis sp. 1 JC-2022, assembly GCA_022702515.1. NCBI lineage: Eukaryota > Metazoa > Chordata > Actinopteri > Anguilliformes > Synaphobranchidae > Ilyophis > Ilyophis sp. 1 JC-2022. The sequence goes on from CM040405.1 coordinate 2,967,414, forward strand.
ACAGACACCAGCGCACTGAATACACCAGTACTACGCACTAAAAACACACCAGCGCACTGAACAGGTTAAACACTGACCCACTGGTTCACTCCTGCATTTTGATGGCACCACCGTCTGCTGCTTTTCTCTCCTCCTCTTCCTCACTGCTCCCTCGTCTCCTCCTCTTCCTCACTGCTCTCTTCACTCTTTCCTACCTTCACTCCTTTTTACAAGAGATTATTTCCCTCCTTCCTGCAGAACAGGAGTTGGGCCCCAAGTTAATCTGTCACTTTTTAACATCTCTGAAGGGTCTCGGGTGCAGTCACCCTCCAAAATAAAAAATCAGCAAAAACTCTACTGTTAGAAAAAACTATTTGTTATTTAGTCACTTTTTGAGCTAAAAGCAACATGCATGTGAGCCCGTTTCACGCGTAAGAGTGAGTGAGTGAGTGAGTGAGTGAGTGAGTGAGTGAGTGAGTGAGTGAGTGAGTGATAGTGGCACTGTCCTGTACAGTCATTTCAGTTGATGATACTGCAGTGGTAAAATGATAAAAACACAGACACACTTACGTTGCCAAGTCGTGTCCGATGTTTGGGGCTGTGCAGAGGTGGGCAATAGCTCCAGGCGCAGGTATACAGGTGTACAGGTTTGACAGTCCGATGGTGGGGCTGTGCACAGTATGGTAGGCAGTAGCTCCAGACAGGTGTGCAGGTTTGACAGTCCGATGGTGGGGCTGTGCACAGTATGGTAGGCAGTAGCTCCAGACAGGTGTGCAGGTTTGACAGTCCGATGGTGGGGCTGTGCACAGTATGGTAGGCAGTAGCTCCAGACAGGTGTGCAGGTTTGACAGTCCGATGGTGGGGCTGTGCACAGTATGGTAGGCAGTAGCTCCAGACAGGTGTGCAGGTTTGACGGGCACCGAGGCAGCTGTCAGCACATTTATATCCTCAACAGGCACAGATCCAGGGAGAGCAAAGTCTAACTGTGCACCAATCTGCTCGTTAACGGTGCACCAATCACTGAGCTTTTCAACTGCACCACACACTGCACTCTCTAATTGCGCCAATCTGCTCATTAACTGTGCACCAATCACTGAGCTTTTCAACTGCACCACACACTGCACTCTCTAATTGCGCCAATCTGCTCATTAACTGTGCACCAATCACTGAGCTTTTTAACTGCACCACACACTGTGCCCTCTAACTGCACCAATCTGCTTTTTAACTGTGTACTCTTCTCTGGACTCTGATTGGCTGAGGGCAGTTATTCTTGTGTGTGTGTGACTGGAGGCAGTTATACTCGTGTGTGTGTGTGTGTGTGTGTGTGTGTGTGTGTGTGTGACTGGGGGCAGTTATACTCCTGCCTGTGTCACTGGGGGCAGTTATACTCCTTTTTTAGGGATCTATTGGTGAGAGGGGCTTTGGGTGTAGTGGTTTAGGAGAGAGAGTTTTGGGGTGTAATGTTGAGATGGGTTTTCGGTGAAGCTGTGATCATTTTGGGAATATAGAAGTTTGGGGCATGGCTGCAGATGTGTGCTTGTGATGAGAAACTGACCCCCACCATCACACAGCCCCCCCCTCTTCCCTTAGTCACACAGCACCCCCCCCCCCCCCTTCCCTTAGTCACACAGCACCACCTGTCATAATAACACCATCACTGCCTCCTCCTGCCTTCTGACATCATCTCTTGTTTTTCACGGGATTATCCCGGGGACAGCAGCCCTCCGAATCCCAACCCAGACACCCCGCACTGCCTTCTTCCTCAGTCACACCCCCAAACCAGCGTAATCTCACCCCGTATGTCACGTGCACAGGGTTTGTATGTTTGTTTTTGAAATTTACTTGAGTACTTGATCATAACTTGCAGCAGTGTTAGTATACATGACCCGCTATGGTCAGGGAACGCAGATCCAAATCCATGAATGACATCAAGATGCAATTTCAGATAATGTAAAAAAATCAAAGTTGGTGTTGAGTGACAAAACGCTGCCATGTTTAATTACCACACTTGTAAAACGTTGTAAATAATCTGAATCTCACAACAAGGCAGAAGCCGAATCGGACTGGGAGGATATAATTTCAGATATTGGTATAATGCGACATTTTACTGAAAACGAAGGCATTTCTATGCGTATAGACAATGAATAAACTGATGCTGGTGTTACGACATGAAGGGGATAGTCTTGCATAGCCGACCTATTTGAACAGCCATCATCACTAACTGCCTTTTTCTCAGAACTTACTTCCAAGAAGTAGCTAAATTCAACAAGCCATATTTTTCCGATTGTAGTGTATGATATATATATGATATCTACTAACGTTAGATCAGGATTGGGTAATACTTACTCTCTAACCATGTGTTCATGTTTACCTTACGCTTCTCGTGCATGTCATTTACTAATTTACTAACGCTAGGTCAGGATAGGTTTATTACTAACGAGTACTAATTATCTTGTTACCTTGTCAGCCTTCCACACCTGATTTCCATTCGCATGCTGCTCTCAAGCTAAGTGTCTGCACCTGTCTACACCTGCATTTAAGCTCAGTGTTCATGTCTTGTCTTTGCGAAATTGTTGCCTCCTGTTTGTCAGTGCACTTTTGAGCGGTTTACGATCCAAGCCTGTTATTGACCATTGTTTTTGACCTCTGTTTTGTTTACCACTGCCTGCACCACAAGTTTTTGCCTGTTGTCTTTTGTACTTTTGCCTCGCGGAGCGGACTTCGGTCTTGACTCTTGCATTGCCTTCGACCCCGAGCCTGCCTACCGTCTGCCTGTACTTCTGCCCCGCTGACAGCTACTCTGGTTACTGGACTATTTGCTTTTTGACTATGCTCATTGGACATTCCTTTAAAAAATCCCTGACGGGACTTTATCATTACCACTGTTTCTGAGTCGTGCATTTCGGGTCCAACCCTCACGCACCCGTCTCACGTAATTTACATAGCAACTGTATCAGAGACCGTCTCTGACTGTACGCCCAGATCACACGGCCTCATCGACAGTGGCCAAGGGAAATTGATGACGATTCATAAAATATATAACTTTTAAAGATTTAATTCCATCTTCTACTGATACTTTTGCCATTTATTGAGGGTGTGACAGAAATGTTCGGTGCCACTGACCACAATCGAACGATTTCACTTTTAACATTTGATTGGACAAGTAACGTTAGAAATCAATTTTGTATGGGTTAATGCTATTTCTTTCTGCTAGCTACATCATTCTAGCCTCTTATGGGGATCAATACAGGCTAATAAAGACTAACAATACACTAGCACTTGTAAGTTTTATCACCACTGCAGTGAAGCAAAAAAGTCAACAAACTCCGTTTTCTATCAGGAATGTATTGTCAAGCTCACGTGAATTCACTGCTGTCTACATTTTAAAGCTCTGGTTTGCCCTCCCTACATATCGAGCATGTGGGGGCAGGACTGATACAGACAGACAGGCACGTTTCTCTATCATCATGCTGGTATTGTTTTGAAGCGGAGACTAGTGGTTGAAAATGTACACGCATAGCGAATCACAACTTGTTAATCAAAACTATTTTATTAGAATCAAAAAGAAAGAAATCCTGTCTGTCTGTATTTCGATTTGCTCGACAACCAGGCACTGTATGAAGTTGAACTTTGCTAGGTGTATTGCTCAGGACGTGCAGTGTTGACTGTGAAGTTGATTGAATGAGCAGTTCTCGAGAAAGCTTCAAGCATCAATACCGGGAGCCAAGAAATCAGCCCGTTCCAAACGGGCACGTTTTATACGGGCACTGCACTCGTATAATAAAGTAGCCGGCTGGACTTAAATGAGTAGTCTGCTGTTTGGCCGGCAGCCTGCGCTTATGGAAAGCTCTGGTACAATGTGTGTGAATGTATGTTTCTGTGTAAGTAACCGCTCTCACTTTGATGGTATTGTGCTTACCGTGACACAGGTTCATGTACAGTTACGGACAGACCGTTTTACTTTAACTGTCTGCACGGCTCCATTCTTGGCCCCCCGTTTAAATGGCTTTTCAAACTTCTTTATGAATCTTTGGAGCTCATATTTTTCCCCGGTTCTCGTACTCTTGTCTTAAAGTCTTAAAGTTTGTTACATTGATGGATTGGCTGCATAATTTGTGTGTGTGTGTGTGCGTGTGTGAATTTGTTGGGGTTAGGTGTCTCTGAGCAGGTTAGGGGCCCTGTGTCTCTGAGCAGGTTAGGGGCCCTGTGTTTCTGAGCAGGTTAGTGGCCCTGTGTCTCTGAGCAGGTTAGGGGCCCTGTGTCTCTGAGCAGGTTAGGGGCCCTGTGTTTCTGAGCAGGTTAGGGGCCCTGTGTTTCTGAGCAGGTTAGGGGCCCTGTGTCTCTGAGCAGGTTAGGGGCCCTGTGTCTCTGAACAGGTTAGGGGCCCTGTGTCTCTGAACAGGTTAGGGGCCCTGTGTCTCTGAACAGGTT
>CM040405.1:2976823-2996823 GCA_022702515.1 Ilyophis sp. 1 JC-2022
CCAGGCCTACAGCGTCTCTGCCAACTGCTCAGCCAGGCCTACAGCGTCTCTGCTATCTGCTCAGCCAGGCCTACAGCGTCTCTGCTACCTGCTCAGCCAGGCCTACAGCGTCTCTGCTATCTGCTCAGCCAGGCCTACAGCGTCTCTGCTATCTGCTCAACCAGGCCTACAGCGTCTCTGCTACCTGCTCAGCCAGGCCTACAGCGTCTCTGCTATCTGCTCAGCCAGGCCTACAACGTCTCTGCTACCTGCTCAGCCAGGCCTACAGCGTCTCTCCTATCTGCTCAGCCAGGCCTACAGCGTCTCTGCTATCTGCTCAGCCAGGCCTACAGCGTCTCTGCTACCTGCTCAGCCAGGCCTACAGCGTCTCTGCTATCTGCTCAGCCAGGCCTACAGCGTCTCTGCTACCTGCTCAGCCAGGCCTACAGCGTCTCTCCTATCTGCTCAGCCAGGCCTACAGCGTCTCTGCTATCTGCTCAGCCAGGCCTACAGCGTCTCTGCTACCTGCTCAGCCAGGCCTACAGCGTCTCTGCTACCTGCTCAGCCAGGCCTACAGCGTCTCTGCTATCTGCTCAACCAGGCCTACAGCGTCTCTGCTATCTGCTCAGCCAGGCCTACAGCGTCTCTGCTACCTGCTCAGCCAGGCCTACAGCGTCTCTGCTATCTGCTCAACCAGGCCTACAGCGTCTCTGCTACCTGCTCAGCCAGGCCTACAGCGTCTCTGCTACCTGCTCAGCCAGGCCTACAGCGTCTCTGCTACCTGCTCAACCAGGCCTACAGCGTCTCTGCTACCTGCTCAGCCAGGCCTACAGCGTCTCTGCTACCTGCTCAGCCAGGCCTACAGCGTCTCTGCTACCTGCTCAGCCAGGCCTACAGCGTCTCTGCTATCTGCTCAGCCAGGCCTACAGCGTCTCTGCTACCTGCTCAGCCAGGCCTACAGCGTCTCTGCTACCTGCTCAGCCAGGCCTACAGCGTCTCTGCTATCTGCTCAGCCAGGCCTACAGCGTCTCTGCTACCTGCTCAGCCAGGCCTACAGCGTCTCTCCTATCTGCTCAGCCAGGCCTACAGCGTCTCTGTTATCTGCTCAGCCAGGCCTACAGCGTCTCTGCTATCTGCTCAGCCAGGCCTACAACGTCTCTGCTATCTGCTTATATTAACCAACCATGTATTCCATACTATTCCCCTGCAATTTACAGCTTAATATAGTCACACCCCCAAATTCCCATAGAGATCCATTCAAATGCAGAGAGATTATAGTATCGCTTGTAAGAGTACCTGAAAATAAGATATCAAGAGAATTTTGATATTGTTGGGTCACAGACATCAGGAAGTCATGACATGCAAAGAATATGCAACCAAATATTAAATATGGTAACTTCATTAAAGTTTATGTTAATTTGTCCAATTACTTTTGGTCCCCAAAAATAAAGGGTACTATGTATAAAAATGGCTACAATTGCTACACCGTTCACCCGATATGGATGTAAAAACCCTCAAATTAAAGCTGAAAGTCTGCACTTAAACCTCTCACTGTTCCATTTCAAATCCAATGTGCTGGAGTACAGAGCCAAAACAACAAGAATTGTGTCACTGTCCAAATACTTATGGACCTGACTGCATGTATAGGTAGGTGTGGTTGTAAGTATGGGTGATTATAGGTTGGTGTGGTTATAGGTAGGCTTTGGTGTATGTATAGATGGGTGTGGTTGTATGTATGGGTGGTTATAGGTTGGTGTGGTTATAGGTAGGCTTTGGTGTATGTATAGATGGGTGTGGTTGTATGTATGGGTGGTTATAGGTTGGTGTGGTTATAGGTAGGCTTTGGTGTATGTATCAAATCAAATCAAATCAATATTTATTTATATAGCGCATTTCACAACAAGTTGTCACAATGCGCTTCACAGAAAAAAAAAACCCAGCCTAAACCCCCACAAGAGCATGCCAGAGGCAACAGTGGCAAGGAAAAACTCTGGAAACCTTGGGAGGAACCAGACTCAAGGGGGAAACCCATTCTCCTCAGGTCGGCATAGATGGGTGTGGTTGTATGTATGGGTGGTTATAGGTTGGTGTGGTTATAGGTAGGCTTTGGTGTATGTATAGATGGGTGTGGTTGTATGTATGGGTGGTTATAGGTTGGTGTGGTTATAGGTAGGCTTTGGTGTATGTATAGATGGGTGTGGTTGTATGTATGGGTGGTTATAGGTTGGCGTGGGTATAGGTAGGCGTTGGTGTATTTAAAGATGGGTGTGGATGTACATATGGGTGGTTATAGGTTGGTGTGGGTATAGGTAGGCGTTGGTGTATGTATAGATGGGTGTGGTTGTATGTATGGGTGGTTATCGGTTGGCGTGGGTATAGGTAGGCGTTGGTGTATTTAAAGATGGGTGTGGATGTACATATGGGTGGTTATAGGTTGGTGTGGGTATAGGTAGGCGTTGGTGTATGTATAGATTGTATGGGTATAGGCGTATCCATTATGCTCAGGGTTTGTTATTAATCTTCTGGCCAGTGTAATTGATTCCATTTCTTCTGTTTTGGTTAAGTAAAACCTGTCAGTGTTTATGGATTTTATATGGAACTATAAATCAGTGTCTCAGAGGACTGGAATCATGGTCATGGTCCGTGGTTATTTTTTCCTTTTTCGCTACGGTTCTCGTCCTCTCTCTCTGGTTAGTAATCTATGGGATTTCTCTGCCTCCATTAAGTCCAGTTGTACTGGTACTCTGCCTCCATTAAGTCCAGTTGTACTGGTATTCTGCCTCCATTAAGTCCAGTTGTACTGGTATTCTGCCTCCATTAAGTCCAGTTGTACTGGTACTCTGCCTCCATTAAGTCCAGTTGTACTGATACTCTGCCTCCATTAAGTCCAGTTGTACTGGTATTCTGCCTCCATTAAGTCCAGTTGTACTGGTATTCTGCCTCCATTAAGTCCAGTTGTACTGGTACTCTGCCTCCATTAAGTCCAGTTGTACTGGTATTCTGCCTCCATTAAGTCCAGTTGTACTGGTATTCTGCCTCCATTAAGTCCAGTTGTACTGGTACTCTGCCTCCATTAAGTCCAGTTGTACTGATACTCTGCCTCCATTAAGTCCAGTTGTACTGGTACTCTGCCTCCATTAAGTCCAGTTGTACTGGTACTCTGCCTCCATTAAGTCCAGTTGTACTGGTATTCTGCCTCCATTAAGTCCAGTTGTACTGGTATTCTGCCTCCATTAAGTCCAGTTGTACTGGTACTCTGCCTCCATTAAGTCCAGTTGTACTGGTACTCTGCCTCCATTAAGTCCAGTTGTACTGGTACTCTGCCTCCATTAAGTCCAGTTGTACTGGTACTCTGCCTCCATTAAGTCCAGTTGTACTGGTATTCTGCCTCCATTAAGTCCAGTTGTACTGGTACTCTGCCTCCATTAAGTCCAGTTGTACTGGTATTCTGCCTCCATTAAGTCCAGTTGTACTGGTACTCTGCCTCCATTAAGTCCAGTTGTACTGGTACTCTGCCTCCATTAAGTCCAGTTGTACTGGTACTCTGCCTCCATTAAGTCCAGTTGTACTGGTATTCTGCCTCCATTAAGTCCAGTTGCACTGGTACTCTGCCTCCATTAAGTCCAGTTGTACTGGTATTCTGCCTCCATTAAGTCCAGTTGTACTGGTATTCTGTCTCAATAAAGTGCAGTTGTACTGGTACTCTGTCTCAATAAAGTGCAGTTGTACTGGTATTCTGACATGTCTGGCCGTTCACTGTGGAGAATTCTTTAAAAATTAATACTAGCTGTTTCTTATTTAATGAAAGCTCTCTGCCGTTTTATTCAGTATTTCTTGGCAATGAATGAATCTACCGACAAATACTTAAAGCGTACGGTCACCAGACCCTACAGGGCCTGAAGGATAATGAGAATATTTGTGCTTTTATTAATAGACCTGAGAGGTCAGCTGCATTCTGACCGGCTTTCATTCCACAGGTAATCATGATCAGGACGCTGTGTGAGCTAAGCTAAGCAGCACACAGAGCCTGTACATTATGATCAGAGCGCTGTGTGAGCTAAGCTAAGCTAAGCAGCACACAGAGCCTGTACATTATGATCAGAGCGCTGTGTGAGCTAAGCTAAGCTAAGCAGCACACAGAGCCTGTACATTATGATCAGAGCGCCGTGTGAGCTAAGCTAAGCTAAGCTAAGCAGCACACAGAGCCTGTACATTATGATCAGAGCGCTGTGTGAGCTAAGCTAAGCTATGCAGCACACAGAGCCTGTACATTATGATCAGGGCGCTGTGTGAGCTAAGCTAAGCTATGCAGCACACAGAGCCTGTACATTATGATCAGAGCGCTGTGTGAGCTAAGCTAAGCAGCACACAGAGCCTGTACATTATGATCAGAGCGCCGTGTGAGCTAAGCTAAGCTATGCAGCACACAGAGCCTGTACATTATGATCAGAGCGCTGTGTGAGCTAAGCTAAGCAGCACACAGAGCCTGTACATTATGATCAGAGCGCCGTGTGAGCTAAGCTAAGCTATGCAGCACACAGAGCCTGTACATTATGATCAGAGCGCTGTGTGAGCTAAGCTATGCAGCACACAGAGCCTGTACATTATTATCAGGGTGCTGTGTGAGCTAAGCTAAGCTATGCAGCACACAGAGCCTGTACATTATGATCAGGGTGCTGTGTGAGCTAAGCTATGCTAAGCAGCACACAGAGCCTGTACATTATGATCAGAGCGCTGTGTGAGCTAAGCTAAGCTAAGCAGCACACAGAGCCTGTACATTATGATCAGAGCGCTGTGTGAGCTAAGCTAAGCTAAGCTAAGCAGCACACAGAGCCTGTACATTATGATCAGAGCGCTGTGTGAGCTAAGCTAAGCTAAGCAGCACACAGAGCCTGTACATTATGATCAGAGCGCTGTGTGAGCTAAGCTAAGCAGCACACAGAGCCTGTACATTATGATCAGAGCGCTGTGTGAGCTAAGCTAAGCTATGCAGCACACAGAGCCTGTACATTATGATCAGAGCGCTGTGTGAGCTAAGCTAAGCAGCACACAGAGCCTGTACATTATGATCAGAGCGCCGTGTGAGCTAAGCTAAGCTATGCAGCACACAGAGCCTGTACATTATGATCAGAGCGCTGTGTGAGCTAAGCTATGCAGCACACAGAGCCTGTACATTATGATCAGGGTGCTGTGTGAGCTAAGCTAAGCTATGCAGCACACAGAGCCTGTACATTATGATCAGGGTGCTGTGTGAGCTAAGCTATGCTAAGCAGCACACAGAGCCTGTACATTATGATCAGAGCGCTGTGTGAGCTAAGCTAAGCTAAGCAGCACACAGAGCCTGTACATTATGATCAGAGCGCTGTGTGAGCTAAGCTAAGCTAAGCAGCACACAGAGCCTGTACATTATGATCAGAGCGCTGTGTGAGCTAAGCTAAGCTAAGCAGCACACAGAGCCTGTACATTATGATCAGGGCGCTGTGTGAGCTAAGCTAAGCTATGCAGCACACAGAGCCTGTACATTATGATCAGGGTGCTGTGTGAGCTAAGCTAAGCAGCACACAGAGCCTGTACATTATGATCAGAGCGCTGTGTGAGCTAAGCTAAGCTATGCAGCACACAGAGCCTGTACATTATGATCAGAGCGCTGTGTGAGCTAAGCTAAGCTATGCAGCACACAGCCTGTACATTATGATCAGAGCGCTGTGTGAGCTAAGCTAAGCAGCACACAGAGCCTGTACATTATGATCAGGGCGCTGTGTGAGCTAAGCTATGCAGCACACAGAGCCTGTACATTATGATCACTGCAAGGGTTATTTCTCATGATATATATTTCTCATTCCTATATAACTCTATGGGGACAAAAAGTCCGGAGAAACAACCCTTAAAGTGATCCATCCATATCTACTGTATTTCTGGCAGCAGAGCGATGGTTTAAGACTTGTTTGATACATCAGACCCTTAATGACTTACTGCCATTTAGCCAACCATGTGTTTCTATACTGTTCCAGTGTAATTTACAGCTAAATTTAGTCCCACCCCCAATTCCCATAGAGATCCATTCAAATGCAGAGAGTTTATAGTATCGCTTGTAGGTGTACCAGCAAATAAGATATCAATAGTCTTTTGAATTTGTTGGGTCACAGACATCAGGAAGTCATGGCATGCAAAATATATGCGACCAAATATTTTAAATGATTACTTTATTCTATATATTAATGCAGGGGTGCCAATAATTGTGGCACACGTGGTTTTGTTAAAAGTTATTTCTTGATCAGGGATAAATTAAATAAATTAACTTAAATTAAAGGTTGGATTTTTCACATTTTTTCAGTGTGAGATTAAGCTAATTCACCAAACAGTGAACTTTTTATAACCCTTTTTACTCATCTTTACCAGGGGTGCCAATAATAGTGGAGGGCACTGTATGTAAATTTCTAAAAACATGTTTTCACTTTGTCATTATGGGTTATTGAGTGTAGATTGATGAGAAAAAATATTAATTGAATCCTGAAACATAACAAAATGTGGAAAACTTGAAAGGGTCTGAAAACTTTCCGTATGCACTGTACATGTTTGTGTTGTGTGTGTGTTTATTAGTGTTAGGCTACTTTGTCTCTGATTTGTATGAGCTCTTGTATTTTGACGCATGCTTTCTTGGCCAGGTCAGTGTTACCAGACACTTTTACCTGGTTAAATAAAGGTTAAATAAAATAAGTGCATGTTTGTTTTGTGTGTGTCGCGTGAGTGTGCACGCTTATGTGTTTGTGTTGGGTGTGCACTTATGTGTTTGTGTTGTGTGTGCTTTGGGTGAGGTAGATGTAGAGGGCAGTTCTTTATTCGGCCCTGTTTCTCATTTCCCATAATCCCTTGGGGCAGAGGGCTCTGTGCTGTGTACTGTAAACATGCTCTCTCTGCAGGTCCCACTCGCACTCTGGCCTCCTGGGAAGGATGGAATGCGCATAGTTTCCATTCACTTTTTACTCCTCTTATAAAAATAATTAAATGGGATCTGACCACATTCACCAGACTGTATACCTCCCTCATCAGGAACCTTTCACACACACACACACATGCACATACATATACAGTACAACACGCAGACACACACACATGCACATACACACTTGCACAGACATACAACACACACGCAGACACACACACCCACATACATGCATGCACAGGCAAACACATACACATGCACATACAACACTAACACACGCAGAAACACACTCACACGGACACGCACACACACGCACTCACCCATCACAAACACACACACACACGCACTCACACACACACACACATACTCGCATGCGCACACGCGCACTCACACACACACACACACCCACACACACACACACACACACACTCTCACACACACACACACACACACACACACCGGTAGGTCTGGGTTTTTCCATCACAGCCCCAGGCTGTTTGCAGGGTCCATGTCTGAGCGCCCCAGAGCTGCAGGGTTTCGGGGTACCCCGCTGCTCCCAAACAACTCTGGGGCGCACAAACACCAGCCCAGTTTGAGTCCGGATCAAACCGGTTCCATTCCATGGCTTTCCCCAAGCCTGACCCAGCACTTACACACATGCTTTTACTGCACATATATAACCCAGCACTTACACACATGCTTTTACTGCACATATATAACCCAGCACTTACACACATGCTTTTAGTGCACATATATAACCCAGCACTTACACGCATGCTGTTAGTGCACATATATAACCCAGCACTTACACACATGCTTTTAGTGCACATATATAACCCAGCACGTACACGCATGCTTTTACTGCACATATATAACCCAGCACTTACACGCATGCTGTTAGTGCACATATATAACCCAGCACTTACACACATGCTTTTAGTGCACATATATAACCCAGCACTTACACACATGCTTTTAGTGCACATATATAACCCAGCACTTACACACATGCTTTTAGTGCACATGTTTAACACAGCACTTACACACATGCTTTTAGTGACATATATAACCCAGCACTTACACACATGCTTTTACTGCACATATATAACCCAGCACTTACACACATGCTTTTACTGCACATATATAACCCAGAACTTACACACATGCTTTTAGTGCACATATATAACCCAGCACTTACACACATGTTTTTAGTGCACATATATAACCCAGAACTTACACACATGCTTTTAGTGCACATATATAACCCAGAACTTACACACATGCTTTTAGTGCACATATATAACCCAGAACTTACACACATGCTTTTAGTGCACATATAAAACCCAGCACTTACACGCATGCTGTTAGTGCACATATATAACCCAGCACTTACACACATGCTTTTAGTGCACATATATAACCCAGCACTTACACACATGCTTTTAGTGCACATATATAACCCAGCACTTACACACATGCTTTTAGTGCACATATATAACCCAGAACTTACACACATGCTTTTAGTGCACATATATAACCCAGAACTTACACACATGCTTTTAGTGCACATATATAACCCAGAACTTACACACATGCTTTTAGTGCACATATAAAACCCAGCACTTACACGCATGCTGTTAGTGCACATATATAACCCAGAACTTACACACATGCTTTTAGTGCACATATATAACCCAGAACTTACACACATGCTTTTAGTGCACATATATAACCCAGCACTTACACGCATGCTTTTAGTGCACATATATAACCCAGCACTTACACACATGCTTTTAGTGCACATATATAACCCAGAACTTACACACATGCTTTTAGTGCACATATATAACCCAGCACTTACACGCATGCTGTTAGTGCACATATATAACCCAGCACTTACACATGCTTTTAGTGCACAAATATAACCCAGCACTTACACACATGCTTTTAGTGCACATATATAACCCAGCACTTACACACATGCTTTTAGTGCACATATATAACCCAGCACTTACACGCATGCTGTTAGTGCACATATATAACCCAGCACTTACACATGCTTTTAGTGCACAAATATAACCCAGCACTTACACACATGCTTTTAGTGCACATATATAACCCAGCACTTACACACATGCTTTTAGTGCACATATATAACCCAGCACTTACACACATGCTTTTAGTGCACATATATAACCCAGCACTTACACACATGCTTTTAGTGCACATGTATAACCCAGCACTTACACACATGCTTTTAGTGACATATATAACCCAGCACTTACACACATGCTTTTACTGCACATATATAACCCAGCACTTACACACATGCTTTTACTGCACATATATAACCCAGAACTTACACGCATGCTTTTAGTGCACAAATATAACCCAGCACTTACACGCATGCTTTTAGTGCACATATATAACCCAGCACTTACACACATGCTTTTAGTGCACATATATAACCCAGCACTTACACGCATGCTTTTAGTGCACATGTTTAACACAGCACTTACACACATGCTTTTAGTGCACATATATAACCCAGCACTTACACACATGCTTTTAGTGCACATATATAACCCAGCACTTACACGCATGCTTTTAGTGCACAAATATAACCCAGCACTTACACGCATGCTTTTAGTGCACAAATATAACCCAGCACTTACACGCATGCTTTTAGTGCACATATATAACCCAGCACTTACACGCATGCTTTTAGTGCACATATATAACCCAGCACTTACACGCATGCTTTTAGTGCACAAATATAACCCAGCACTTACACGCATGCTTTTAGTGCACAAATATAACCCAGCACTTACACGCATGCTTTTAGTGCACATATATAACCCAGCACTTACACGCATGCTTTTAGTGCACATATATAACCCAGAACTTACACGCATGCTTTTAGTGCACAAATATAACCCAGCACTTACACGCATGCTTTTAGTGCACAAATATAACCCAGCACTTACACGCATGCTTTTAGTGCACATATATAACCCAGCACTTACACGCATGCTTTTAGTGCACATATATAACCCAGCACTTACACGCATGCTTTTAGTGCACAAATATAACCCAGCACTTACACGCATGCTTTTAGTGCACATATATAACCCAGCACTTACACGCATGCTTTTAGTGCACATATATAACCCAGAACTTACACACATGCTTTTAGTGCACATATATAACCCAGCACTTACACGCATGCTGTTAGTGCACATATATAACCCAGCACTTACACGCATGCTTTTAGTGCACATATATAACCCAGCACTTACATGCATGCTTTTAGTGCACAACTATAACCCAGCACTTACACGCATGCTTTTAGTGCACATATATAACCCAGCACTTACACGCATGCTTTTAGTGCACATATATAACCCAGAACTTACACGCATGCTTTTAGTGCACAAATATAACCCAGCACTTACACGCATGCTTTTAGTGCACATATATAACCCAGCACTTACACGCATGCTTTTAGTGCACATATATAACCCAGCACTTACACGCATGCTTTTAGTGCACAAATATAACCCAGCACTTACACGCATGCTTTTAGTGTACATATATAACCCAGCACTTACACGCATGCTTTTAGTGCACATATATAACCCCATGAGGCTTATGGGGTAGCAGGGTCCTGAGCAGAGCAGAATTAACAGCAGGCACTTGTGAAGGTCACTACTGGAGGACCCAGTCAGACAGTCTAGGAACTTACACCAAAGTTTTTAGATATATGACAAGATACGCAACTGGCGCTTTTCCCCATTAGATTTTTCGTCCGTACAAGGGGAAGTGATCATGCGCAGTAGTGTTTTCAGTTAGCTTAGCAACTAAAGTTACATAACGTATGCTTAGAGTGGCAAGCATCTGACCGGCTAGCTGGATTTAAAGTTGGTTTTCGTTGGATTGCCAAAACCATAACGGGTTGTAAGTAGTAGTACTGGGTCCTGACAACCAAGGCATTTATAATCTAAAAAGAAAAGGAAGACTTTTGATTTTGTCTGTCTAATGACCCGTTTAGAAAACTGTTTTGTAAAAACTCCATTGACCGCCTGTCATTCAATGAGCGCCTGTTGTCTGTCTAATAAGTTCCAAGTGTGGACGTTCCATGTAATAGGTATGCTAATGTGATTTGATACCGATACAGTCAGCAGTAATTAAATATTCAATTAGAACCTTACGCCAAGTTTACAGAATTATGTTTATTGTTAAGGCATGCCATACATTTTGCAGCTGTCTGCAGCAAATAATGCAGCAATAAACATGACTAACAGTGTATTTTCTAAAGTTTCCCTATTGAGGTTATTGTTTTTCAAACAGTGTCAGACATGGTACCCTAATACCTTTCCTTTATTCACTAAAATGTTTTCTGTATGGTGTATCTAGGTTCCACGACATTCATTAAGTGACTAAATCCCTCTTCTACCGCACTGTGTGGTCTAAGGTCTTTGCAGATGAACGTGGCTATAGCAGATGTCACCTCTTTTGCCCGTTTAGAACTGTTTAGTTTTTGTCTGTGTGATATGTAAGGGAAGGGGGGGGGGGAGGTTTGGAATCGGACAGTTAACGTAGTAATAATTAATTGAACGTAAGACATTGGAAATAGTCTTACTATTTTTGTTTTTTGTCTTGTCTACTTGTATAGAAAATGGTTTAAATTAAAATATCAGAAAGCACTTTACAATTAACTGTCTGGACACGGTATGTGTATAAAAACAAATAAAAACAAATAAAATAACTGTTTGGCCATTTCTCCAGGAAAATCTTGACCCCCGAGTTTAGCTTGCTAACCCGCTTGCTGCCGTCAATGGTGTGTCGTCGGCTCAAATGGTTTATCATGTTTGTGGTGTTGCCTGTGTATCTGATTTCAACTTGGCATATCTTGCATATTGCAGCGGTTTTATCAAGTACACCCTCCTTCTTTCTAAACCCGAAATACTTCCATATCGCTGATTTTCTGTTCGGAACATCGCAAATTCTGTCAATTTCTGTCTCTTTTGTCGCACTCGAGCAGCTAGCCATTTCGCTCAGATCTGCTTTCAACTCACGCTTACGTGGGGGTTGGAGCAGAAACATGGATTAAAGCTAGTCAAAACCGTTTTAAACTAGTCGTGTCTCCGAAATATATTTTTTAAATAATTAAATGAATATTTTTTTAAAATAAATAAATACATGTGCACATTAATTTACAATGCGATATTAATCGATGCTTATCAATTCTAATCTTACAGATCGATGCAGTTGTATTTACACATTCAGTGCATCGGTGCATTGTCCCACCCCTAATACGCACTGACACCCACACATACATGCACACACACATACGCACTGACACCCACACATACACACTGACACGCACACACACACAAATATGCACACAAATACACACATGCATGCGCACAGGCGCACACGCACACACGTTTTCACAGCTGCTGTATTTCTTTGTGCATGCCCCCCCCCCCCCCCAAAAAAAAAAAACATACATATATATCTTACACACATACAGTACAAAATCTCAGAAAACAACCATGACGAGGAGTTCAGTCACAAAGAGATGCTCCGGGGGGGGGCAGAGCTCGCATTCCCACACATACGCACATGCTGGGCTCTGTACAAGGGCTCTCACCTTGTGGCCTGTAGAGTGTAAAATAGTCACTGGCTCTCCTGTAGTACTGTGTGTGGCCTGTAGGGTGTAAAATAGTCACTAGCTCTCCTGTAGTACTGTGTGTGGCCTGTAGGGTGTAAAATAGTCACTAGCTCCTGTAGTACTGTGTGTGGTCTGTAGGGTGTAAAATAGTCACTGGCTCTCCTGTAGTACTGTGTGTGGCCTGTAGGGTGTAAAATAGTCACTAGCTCTCCTGTAGTACTGTGTGTGGTCTGTAGGGTGTAAAATAGTCACTGGCTCGCCTGCAGTACTGTGTGTGGCCTGTAGGGTGTTGATACATCTGCTCTTTGAACACAAAGTGAATAAACTGAACAATGGGAGTAATTGCTGCACAGTCTCGGACCCTGTTACTCACATCATGGTCCTCAACGTCCGGGAACTGCTGGTTTTCCAACCTCCCTTTATATGGGAGTCAGGTGTGAAGACAGTCTGGCCAATTAGTGGCACTAATTATTGAGTTAATGACCTGGGATAAAAGAAAACAAGGGATGGATTTGGATTTGAGGGTCAGAATTGAGTTTTCATGGTGAAGGAGAGAGAGAGAGAGAGAGACACTATGAAAATGGAATGACCTCATTCACTTCCCTCCTCTAAAAAAAAGCTCTAATTTACTGAAGTGATTCCATTTGCAATTGAAAAAAAAAGAAAACTTACAGAATTTGCCAGAATTCTCATCGTCCAAAAATCACACTCTATTTAGATTTCCTCTGTCCAAATAAGAACGAATGCAGGACAGAGTTTGGGGGGGGGGGGGGGGGTGGCAGAGACCTCAGCTTACACGCTGAGTCTCCCCTCCCCCACAGCCCATGTGCGAGCAGAGCCCTAAATGAATCCTCCCACACAGCTGAATGCAGTCAGAGATGGACGTGTGATAACTGCATGCCCTGCACTGAAAATAGAGGAGAGAGCTTCAGCCTGCACCCCAAAATATGGGACATGTCCTGTCCGTGACTACAGCCTTCTGCTCACAGAAACAAACAGCACACTGCTCACATCATCTTCATCAGCATGCTTTGTCCATCTCATGCGTGTCCTCCCTGATTGAAAACTCCTTTGAGGGGT
Source organism: Ilyophis sp. 1 JC-2022 (assembly GCA_022702515.1). NCBI lineage: Eukaryota > Metazoa > Chordata > Actinopteri > Anguilliformes > Synaphobranchidae > Ilyophis > Ilyophis sp. 1 JC-2022. Next base: position 2,990,503 of record CM040405.1, read on the forward strand.
CACACTAACCTCTAATCTGTGTCCCTGTTACCCTTTCCCTGTCCCTGTTTTTCCCCTAAATGTCCATACTTATTCTCACCTCCCTCTGCTGGGCTTCTTGCCTTGAGTCCTGAGTTAACCGTGTGAGCATCTGTGTCTGACTCTCAGAACTACAGTTCGTCTGCTGTCTGACTCAGAACTACAGTTCGTCTGCTGTCTGATTCTCAGAACTACAGTTCGTCTGCTGTCTGACTTTCTGAACTACAGTTCATCTGCAGTTTGACTTTCAGAACTACAGTTTGTCTGCAGTTTGACTTTCAGAACTACAGTTTGTCTGCTGTCTGACTCTCAGAACTACAGTTCGTCTGCTGTCTGACTCTCAGAACTACAGTTTGTCTGCTGTCTGACTCTCAGAACTACAGTTTGTCTGCTGTCTGACTCTCAGAACTACAGTTTGTCTGCTGTCTGACTCTCAGAACTACAGTTTGTCTGCTGTCTGACTCTCAGAACTACAGTTTGTCTGCTGTCTGACTCTCAGAACTACAGTTTGTCTGCTGTCTGACTTTCAGAACTACAGTTTGTCTGCAGTCTGACTTTCAGAACTACAGTTCGTCTGCTGTCTGACTCTCAGAACTACAGTTCGTCTGCTGTCTGACTCTCAGAACTACAGTTTGTCTGCTGTCTGACTCTCAGAACTACAGTTTGTCTGCTGTCTGACTCTCAGAACTACAGTTTGTCTGCTGTCTGACTCTCAGAACTACAGTTTGTCTGCTGTCTGACTTTCAGAACTACAGTTTGTCTGCAGTCTGACTTTCAGAACTACAGTTCGTCTGCTGTCTGACTCTCAGAACTACAGTTCGTCTGCTGTCTGTCTCTCAGAACTACAGTTCGTCTGCTGTCTGTCTCTCAGAACAACAGTTTGTTTGCTGTCTGACTTTCAGAACTACAGTTTGTCTGCAGTCTGACTCTCAGAACTACAGTTCGTCTGCTGTCTAACTCTCAGAACTACAGTTCGTCTGCTGTCTGACTCTCAGAACTACAGTTTGTGCAAAAAAGGATTTTTTTTGTTGGCAGATGTGACCTAAAGGATTTCAGTTTGTCAGGCAAATGATTAAAGTTCCAGTTGCATCTATTATCAATGCGTGCGCAATAGGCTGGAGTGTTTAACGATACATAACAACTTAATCTTGGACATTTAAAACTATTTGAAAACAAAAATCATCATCAAGATGAAATATACAAATACACATGTCTTGCATAACAGAGTTACTTTGGTAAAAAAATAATTTAGTGTGTGCCTCAAATTTTTCCTAAACAAAAGAGGCTCGTCGTGATCTTGTATCATTAGTTGTTTACTGAAACTGCTGTAAAGTAATTTTGTTCTGCATAAAGATAAATCATCTCTTATTGAATGAATAGATTATAAAATGTCTTGTAGGCTAATAAAAGCAATTCCGGATATTCAAAATGGCGGATAGGCCTGTTTGGATAGTAGAACATACTTCAGAAGATGCTTTAGCCTGCAGTGCTCAATGCATTTGACAATAAGAAAATTAAACAATTTGCTGATCATATCGAGCTCCTCTTTAGGTCTATTCAAGTTCATCAAGTTCATACAGACCCGAACACACGCACACACACACTCTCTCACACACACACACACACACACACACACACACACACACACCCGAACACAGGCAAAGATATCGTTCAAATATTATCTTCACAAGAACCACACAAACACCCCATGCTTTAGATCACCACTCAAACAGGCACTTATGAAAAATGTATGGCCCGAAGAGCGTATTTCCAGATATTAAAGTAACCACCAGAGGAAACATTTATGATTAAAAATAATAATAAAATAAAACCAAATTATACCCAGCTGTTATGTTATGTTCAGGGCTTTATGCGTCTCACGCTTGTGTTTCTGTGCAGATATGCGTCTCACGCTTGTGTTTCTGTGCAGATATGTGTCTCACACTTGTGTTTCTGTGCAGATATGAGTCTCACGCTTGTGTTTCTGTGCAGATATGTGTCTCACGCTTGTGTTTCTGTGCAGATATGCGTCTCACGCTTGTGTTTCTGTGCAGATATGTGTCTCACGCTTGTGTTTCTGTGCAGATATGCGTCTCACGCTTGTGTTTCTGTGCAGATATGTGTCTCACGCTTGTGTTTCAGTGCAGATATGCGTCTCACGCTTGTGTTTCAGTGCAGATATGTGTCTCACGCTTGTGTTTCTGTGCAGATATGTGTCTCACGCTTGTGTTTCAGTGCAGATATGTGTCTCACGCTTGTGTTTCTGTGCAGATATGAGTCTCACGCTTGTGTTTCTGTGCAGATATGAGTCTCACGCTTGTGTTTCTGTGCAGATATGTGTCTCACGCTTGTGTTTCAGTGCAGATATGTGTCTCACGCTTGTGTTTCTGTGCAGATATGTGTCTCACGCTTGTGTTTCAGTGCAGATATGTGTCTCACGCTTGTGTTTCAGTGCAGATATGTGTCTCACGCTTGTGTTTCTGTGCAGATATGTGTCTCACGCTTGTGTTTCAGTGCAGATATGTGTCTCACGCTTGTGTTTCTGTGCAGATATGAGTCTCACGCTTGTGTTTCTGTGCAGATATGTGTCTCACGCTTGTGTTTCTGTGCAGATATGTGTCTCACGCTTGTGTTTCTGTGCAGATATGAGTCTCACGCTTGTGTTTCTGTGCAGATATGAGTCTCACGCTTGTGTTTCAGTGCAGATATGAGTCTCACGCTTGTGTTTCAGTGCAGATATGTGTCTCACGCTTGTGTTTCAGTGCAGATATGTGTCTCACGCTTGTGTTTCAGTGCAGATATGAGTCTCACGCTTGTGTTTCAGTGCAGATATGTGTCTCACGCTTGTGTTTCAGTGCAGATATGAGTCTCACGCTTGTGTTTATGTGCAGATATGAGTCTCACGCTTGTGTTTCTGTGCAGATATGTGTCTCACGCTTGTGTTTCAGTGCAGATATGAGTCTCACGCTTGTGTTTCTGTGCAGATATGAGTCTCACGCTTGTGTTACAGTGCAGATATGAGTCTCACGCTTGTGTTTCTGTGCAGATATGAGTCTCACGCTTGTGTTTCAGTGCAGATATGTGTCTCACGCTTGTGTTTCAGTGCAGATATGCGTCTCACGCTTGTGTTACAGTGCAGATATGTGTCTCACGCTTGTGTTTCAGTGCAGATATGCGTCTCACGCTTGTGTTTCTGTGCAGATATGTGTCTCACGCTTGTGTTTCAGTGCAGATATGTGTCTCACGCTTGTGTTTATGTGCAGATATGTGTCTCACGCTTGTGTTTCAGTGCAGATATGTGTCTCACGCTTGTGTTTATGTGCAGATATGTGTCTCACGCTTGTGTTTATGTGCAGATATGAGTCTCACGCTTGTGTTTCTGTGCAGATATGTGTCTCACGCTTGTGTTTCAGTGCAGATGTGCGTCTCACGCTTGTGTTTATGTGCAGATATGTGTCTCACGCTTGTGTTTATGTGCAGATATGTGTCTCACACTTGTGTTTCTGTGCAGATATGTGTCTCACGCTTGTGTTACAGTGCAGATATGTGTCTCACGCTTGTGTTTCTGTGCAGATATGTGTCTCACGCTTGTGTTTCTGTGCAGATATGTGTCTCACGCTTGTGTTTCTGTGCAGATATGTGTCTCACACTTGTGTTTCTGTGCAGATATGAGTCTCACGCTTGTGTTTCTGTGCAGATATGTGTCTCACGCTTGTGTTTCAGTGCAGATATGTGTCTCACGCTTGTGTTTATGTGCAGATATGTGTCTCACGCTTGTGTTTCAGTGCAGATATGTGTCTCACGCTTGTGTTTCTGTGCAGATATGTGTCTCACGCTTGTGTTTATGTGCAGATATGAGTCTCACGCTTGTGTTTCAGTGCAGATGTGCGTCTCACGCTTGTGTTTCTGTGCAGATATGTGTCTCACGCTTGTGTTTATGTGCAGATATGTGTCTCACACTTGTGTTTCAGTGCAGATATGCGTCTCACGCTTGTGTTTCTGTGCAGATATGAGTCTCACGCTTGTGTTTCTGTGCAGATATGAGTCTCACGCTTGTGTTTCTGTGCAGATATGTGTCTCACGCTTGTGTTTCAGTGCAGATGTGCGTCTCACGCTTGTGTTTATGTGCAGATATGTGTCTCACGCTTGTGTTTATGTGCAGATATGTGTCTCACGCTTGTGTTTCTGTGCAGATATGTGTCTCACGCTTGTGTTTCTGTGCAGATATGTGTCTCACGCTTGTGTTACAGTGCAGATTTGTGTCTCACGCTTGTGTTTCTGTGCAGATTTGTGTCTCACGCTTGTGTTTCTGTGCAGATATGTGTCTCACGCTTGTGTTACAGTGCAGATATGTGTCTCACACTTGTGTTTCAGTGCAGATATGCGTCTCACGCTTGTGTTTCAGTGCAGATATGTGTCTCACGCTTGTGTTTCTGTGCAGATATGTGTCTCACGCTTGTGTTTCTGTGCAGATATGTGTCTCACGCTTGTGTTTCAGTGCAGATATGTGTCTCACGCTTGTGTTACTGTGCAGATATGAGTCTCACGCTTGTGTTTCTGTGCAGATATGTGTCTCACGCTTGTGTTTCTGTGCAGATATGTGTCTCACGCTTGTGTTTCAGTGCAGATATGAGTCTCACGCTTGTGTTTATGTGCAGATATGTGTCTCACGCTTGTGTTTCTGTGCAGATATGTGTCTCACGCTTGTGTTACAGTGCAGATATGTGTCTCACGCTTGTGTTTCAGTGCAGATATGTGTCTCACGCTTGTGTTTCAGTGCAGATATGTGTCTCACGCTTGTGTTTCTGTGCAGATATGTGTCTCACGCTTGTGTTTCTGTGCAGATATGTGTCTCACGCTTGTGTTTCTGTGCAGATATGTGTCTCACGCTTGTGTTTCAGTGCAGATATGCGTCTCACGCTTGTGTTTCTGTGCAGATATGTGTCTCACGCTTGTGTTACAGTGCAGATATGTGTCTCACGCTTGTGTTTCAGTGCAGATATGTGTCTCACGCTTGTGTTACAGTGCAGATATGTGTCTCACGCTTGTGTTTCTGTGCAGATATGAGTCTCACGCTTGTGTTTATGTGCAGATATGTGTCTCACGCTTGTGTTTCTGTGCAGATATGTGTCTCACGCTTGTGTTTCAGTGCAGATATGAGTCTCACGCTTGTGTTTCTGTGCAGATATGTGTCTCACGCTTGTGTTTCTGTGCAGATATGTGTCTCACGCTTGTGTTACAGTGCAGATATGTGTCTCACGCTTGTGTTTCAGTGCAGATATGTGTCTCACGCTTGTGTTTATGTGCAGATATGTGTCTCACGCTTGTGTTTCTGTGCAGATATGTGTCTCACGCTTGTGTTTATGTGCAGATATGTGTCTCACGCTTGTGTTTCTGTGCAGATATGTGTCTCACGCTTGTGTTTCAGTGCAGATATGTGTCTCACGCTTGTGTTTCTGTGCAGATATGAGTCTCACGCTTGTGTTTCTGTGCAGATATGAGTCTCACGCTTGTGTTTCTGTGCAGATATGAGTCTCACGCTTGTGTTACAGTGCAGATATGTGTCTCACGCTTGTGTTTCAGTGCAGATATGTGTCTCACGCTTGTGTTACAGTGCAGATATGCGTCTCACGCTTGTGTTTCTGTGCAGATATGTGTCTCACGCTTGTGTTTCTGTGCAGATATGAGTCTCACGCTTGTGTTTCTGTGCAGATATGAGTCTCACGCTTGTGTTTCTGTGCAGATATGTGTCTCACGCTTGTGTTTCTGTGCAGATTTGTGTCTCACGCTTGTGTTTCTGTGCAGATATGAGTCTCACGCTTGTGTTACAGTGCAGATATGTGTCTCACGCTTGTGTTTCTGTGCAGATATGTGTCTCACGCTTGTGTTACAGTGCAGATATGTGTCTCACGCTTGTGTTTCTGTGCAGATATGTGTCTCACGCTTGTGTTACTGTGCAGATATGTGTCTCACGCTTGTGTTTCAGTGCAGATATGCGTCTCACGCTTGTGTTTCTGTGCAGATTTGTGTCTCACGCTTGTTTTTATGTGCAGATATGCGTCTCACGCTTGTGTTTCTGTGCAGATATGCGTCTGACTTGCTGAATTTTTGGGGGTTCAGTCTTGCATGCATTTTCATAATTCCTATTTCTGTAAAGCATCTTTCTTGCAGCACTCTCCAAATAATATTGTTTGAAAAACTGAATTGCAGTGATGTCAGTTAACAAAATGAGAGCTTCATTGTGATCTGGGATTCTCATTCTGTGTGCCTGGTTTTCAAAATTGCTTCACCAAGCGAAGGTCC
>CM040405.1:3001823-3024999 GCA_022702515.1 Ilyophis sp. 1 JC-2022
TAGTGTTATAGAAAGGAACAATAGTAATGTTCATAGTGTTATAGAATGGAACAGTAGTAATGTTCATAGTGTTATAGAAAGGAACAGTAGTAATGTTCATAGTGTTATAGAATGGAACAGTATTAATGTCCATAGTGTTATAGAATGGAACAGTAGTAATGTCCATAGTGTTATAGAATGGAACAGAAGTAATGTTCATAGTGTTATAGAATGGAACAGTAGTAATGTTCATATTGTTATAGAATGGAACAGTATTAATGTCCATAGTGTTATAGAATGGAACAGTATTAATGTCCATAGTGTTATAGAATGGAACAGTAGTAATGTCCATAGTGTTATAGAATGGAACAGTAGTAATGTTCATAGTGTTATAGAAAGGAACAGTAGTAATGTTCATAGTGTTATAGAATGGAACAGTAGTAATGTTCATAGTGTTATAGAATGGAACAGTAGTAATGTTCATAGTGTTATAGAATGGAACAGTAGTAATGTTCATAGTGTTATAGAAAGGAACAGTAGTAATGTTCATATTGTTATAGAATGGAACAGTATTAATGTCCATAGTGTTATAGAATGGAACAGTATTAATGTCCATAGTGTTATAGAATGGAACAGTATTAATGTCCATAATGTTATAGAATGGAACAGTAGTAATGTTCATAGTGTTATAGAATGGAACAGTAGTAATGTTCATATTGTTATAGAATGGAACAGTATTAATGTCCATAGTGTTATAGAATGGAACAGTATTAATGTCCATAGTGTTATAGAATGGAACAGAAGTAATGTTCATAGTGTTATAGAATGGAACAGTAGTAATGTTCATAGTGTTATAGAATGGAACAGTAGTAATGTTCATATTGTTATAGAATGGAACAGTAGTAATGTTCATATTGTTATAGAATGGAACAGTAGTAATGTTCATATTGTTATAGAATGGAACAGTATTAATGTCCATAGTGTTATAGAATGGAACAGTAGTAATGTCCATAGTGTTATAGAATGGAACAGTAGTAATGTTCATAGTGTTATAGAATGGAACAGTAGTAATGTTCATAGTGTTATAGAATGGAACAGTAGTAATGTTCATAGTGTTATAGAATGGAACAGTAGTAATGTTCATAGTGTTATAGAATGGAACAGTAGTAATGTTCATAGTGTTATAGAATGGAACAGTAGTAATGTTCATAGTGTTATAGAATGGAACAGTATTAATGTTCATATTGTTATAGAATGGAACAGTAGTAATGTTCATATTGTTATAGAATGGAACAGTATTAATGTCCATAGTGTTATAGAATGGAACAGTATTAATGTCCATAGTGTTATAGAATGGAACAGTAGTAATGTCCATAGTGTTATAGAATGGAACAGTAGTAATGTTCATAGTGTTATAGAATGGAACAGTAGTAATGTTCATAGTGTTATAGAATGGAACAGTAGTAATGTTCATAGTGTTATAGAATGGAACAGTAGTAATGTTCATAGTGTTATAGAATGGAACAGTAGTAATGTTCATAGTGTTATAGAATGGAACAGTAGTAATGTTCATAGTGTTATAGAATGGAACAGTAGTAATGTTCATAGTGTTATAGAATGGAACAGTAGTAATGTTCATAGTGTTATAGAATGGAACAGTAGTAATGTTCATAGTGTTATAGAATGGAACAGTAGTAATGTTCATAGTGTTATAGAATGGAACAGTACAAATGTTCATAGTGTTATAGAAAGGAACAGTAAAATGTTCATAGTGTTATAGAATGGAACAGTAGTAATGTTCATAGTGTTATAGAATGGAACAGTAGTAATGTTCATAGTGTTATAGAATGGAACAGTAGTAATGTTCATAGTGTTATAGAAAGGAACAGTAGTAATGTTCATAGTGTTATAGAATGGAACAGTAGTAATGTTCATAGTGTTATAGAAAGGAACAGTAGTAATGTTCATAGTGTTATAGAATGGAACAGTAGTAATGTTCATAGTGTTATAGAAAGGAACAGTAGTAATGTTCATAGTGTTATAGAATGGAACAGTAGTAATGTTCATAGTGTTATAGAATGGAACAGTAGTAATGTTCATAGTGTTATAGAATGGAACAGTAGTAATGTTCATAGTGTTATAGAATGGAACAGTAGTAATGTTCATAGTGTTATAGAATGGAACAGTAGTAATGTTCATAGTGTTATAGAATGGAACAGTAGTAATGTTCATAGTGTTATAGAAGGGAACAGAAGAATGTTATATTCCAGGGAGCTGCAGTACTGAATGAGTCCATGCCTCCAGGACGTTATAAAAGTAGCTCTGTCAGCTAGACTCTTTTCTCCAGGATTCCCACACCACGGGTCCGCTCCACTCAGAGCGTGTCTGGCATGGGCCTCTTTGCAGTCTGCTCTTTCTCTCTCTCTCACTTTCTCTTTTTCTCCGCGGTTTCACCGCCATGCGACCCATCTCCCATGACCCATCTCCTGCCCAGAGACACGGTGCTTTAAAGCCCAAACCTCAGGGAGTCGAAGGTGGGTGGTTGGGTGTGGAACACTGGAGGAAGCTACATGTTCTTACCCTGGCTTCACCTCTGAGTTAAGATATAACCTTGAATAAACGAACACGGGAAGTGTCCATTTTCCAACTGGAAATATACATTCCTCAGCAAAACCATGAAAAAAACCATCTTGAATTTGATCTGACCTTCAAAGCAGATCTTAAATGAGTGGGTGATTCATGTTTTCCAAAAGGAGCGGAGGAGGAGGAGGAAATGTATCTCCCTCATTCTAGAGGGGAAAAATAAAAGTCAGGGTGGTCTGGCTTTCTCCTTTAAAAAAAGAAACATTTATCAATGTGATATAGATGTGACAGTGACATTTATCAATGTGATGTAGATGTGACATTTATCAATGTGATATAGATGTGACAGCGAGACAGGTGGAGTTGTCATAGTCAGGTGAAGGTATGATGGGACAGGTGGGGGTGAGTGATCGGGGTGTAGGATTACCTAGCAGTCTTTTCTCTGCCCTGTGCAGGCCGGGCAGAAAGCTGTTGTGTAAGTGCAGAGATTGAGAATGTGCTGTTTACAGTGCGCTACCACACCCGTGCTACCAAACGCGTGCTACCAAATGCGTGCTAACAAATGCACAAACACTCCTGCATCTGTGGCCAGTAGCATGAGTCCAGGGTTGGCTTCCACCTCGCTCGCCTGTGGTCGCAGTTATGCAAACCCACAACCATCTGGCGTTCAGCACAACACACTTCATATTTCTCAGATTCCTAGAAAGGATTGTGTTTGGTGTGTGCAAGGCAGGGTGTGTGAGTCTGCTGCTTGGTACTTATTAAACACTTAGAGATACTGCATCCAAAAACACAATTATACACACACACACACACACACACACACACCCAGTAATACACACAAATACACACACCCTCATGCACACACATACACACAGATACGCAGACACACACACACCCACTCATACACACAGACCCACTCATACACACACCCACTCATACACACACACACACACACAGATACACACACACACCCACTCATACACACAGATACACACACACACTCATACACACAGATACACACACACCCACTCATACACACACACACACAGATACACACACACACCCACTCATACACACAGATACACACACACACACACACACACACTCATACACACAGATACACACCCACTCATACACACAGATACACACACACACCCACTCATACACACACACACCCACTCATACACACAGATACACACACACCCACTCATACACACAGATACACACACACCCACTCATACACACAGATACACACACACACCCACTCATACACACAGATACACACACCCACTCATACACACAGATACACACACACACCCACTCATACACACAGATACACACACACACCCACTCATACACACAGATACACACACACACCCACTCATACACACAGATACACACACACACACACACACCCACTCATACACACAGATACACACACACACCCACTCATACACACAGATACACACACACCCACTCATACACACAGATACACACACACACACACACACACTCATACACACAGATACACACACACCCACTCATACACACAGATACACACACACACCCACTCATACACACAGATACACACACACACAAGTTGAATCAGTAATCAGAGCTGACGACCCCTCTGGGGTTGAGGATGCTGTATTTGTTGTATTCGCTGATACTGGTGAATGGTTAACCGAGAGCATCGGTGCCCCTTGCATTTAGTCGGTTGCCTTGGCTGGCATCAGTCAGGCAGCAGAGAAACCAGCCCTGGTGGAACAGGCTGTGGGTTACTGGCTATGGTGGAACAGGCTGTGGGTTACTGGCTATGGTGGAACAGGCTGTGGGTTACTGGCTATGGTGGAACAGGCTGTGGGTTACTGGCTATGGTGGAACAGGCTGTGGGTTACTGGCTATGGTGGAACAGGCTGTGGGTTACTGGCTATGGTGGAACAGGCTGTGGGTTACTGGCTATGGTGGAACAGGCTGTGGGTTACAGGTCATGGTGGAACAGGCTGTGGGTTACTGGCTATGGTGGAACAGGCTGTGGGTTACTGGCTATGGTGGAACAGGCTGTGGGTTACTGGCTATGGTGGAACAGGCTGTGGGTTACTGGCTATGGTGGAACAGGCTGTGGGTTACTGGCTATGGTGGAACAGGCTGTGGGTTACAGGTCATGGTGGAACAGGCTGTGGGTTACTGGCTATGGTGGAACAGGCTGTGGGTTACTGGCTATGGTGGAACAGGCTGTGGGTTACAGGTCATGGTGGAACAGGCTGTAGGTTACTGACTATGTTGGAAGATTTGGTAGACTCCGGTGGTGTTTGCTGTGTTTGGTAGACTCCGGTGGTGTTTGCTGTGTTTGGTAGACTCCGGTGGTGTTTGCTGTGTTTGGTAGACTCCGGTGGTGTTTGCTATGTTTGGTAGACTCCGGTGCTGTTTGCTGTGTTTGGTAGACTCCGGTGGTGTTTGCTGTGTTTGGTAGACTCCGGTGGTGTTTGCTGTGTTTGGTAGACTCCGGTGGTGTTTGCTATGTTTGGTAGACTCCGGTGCTGTTTGCTGTGTTTGGTAGACTCCGGTGGTGTTTGCTGTGTTTGGTAGACTCCGGTGGTGTTTGCTATGTTTGGTAGACTCCGGTGGTGTTTGCTGTGTTTGGTAGACTCCAGAGGTAGAGGTTCGGGCACTTTCTCCTAAACAAGGTTAACCTGACCTGCGTCAGCAATGGAAGCGGAATTCTCAAAGGCTGAAAATTTTCTCAGAAAGCTAATGATCATAATCACAGCCCTGTTGAGTCTGTGTGCTTGCCAAGATAGCCTTTCATATTACCATATCATTGGCCCACAGGACAGACAGATTGGACTGGAGAAACCATGGGGATTAGAATGACCTCACGCTCCACCCCGTCCGGCAGGCTCCCTGCTCCCCTGCACTCTGCTCCAAATCAGAAACAAAATATGGCTGAAAAGAAACCATTAAAAATTACTATGAAATCATTTCATACTATAAAAATATGGCTTCAACATTTGTTTCAGATTAACTCTATTAAAAATTATATGGGGCCTTAGAAAAAGAAGGAAAAAAAGTAAGAACAAGGAGAAATAATGATACCTTCAGTCATGTTTATTTTTAGAAGTTGTGAGAACCGGAGGTCTGGCTGTCCGAGGTCAACAGGAAATAAGCTGGTGCCACTTCCTGTCTGTGTGGTATGGCCATGCATTGAAACAAAGCCCCTTATGTAATCATCGTCTTGTCTACACTGTCAGGGGGCTGCAAGTCCAAGAGGTGTGTGTGTGTCATGGGTGTGTTTGTGTGTGTATGTACAGGTGTGATTAGGGTGTGTGTGTACAGGTGTGATCAGGGTGTGTTTGTGTGTGTATGTACAGGTGTGATGAGGGTGTGTGTCTGTGTGTGTACAGGTGTGATGGGGTATGTGTGTAACAGCGTTGTGAGGCCCGTCTACTGTAAACAGCAGCCGTGTAGAACATGCACTCCCGATGCACTGCTGTTTTCTGGTGTGTTTAAGGGTAAATATAAGCATGTGACTGGAAACGGATGGTGCTGTGAATCAGGGCTCTCCGTAATAACACAAATATTCGTTTCTTTGGCGCTCGCACTGTCTTGGGCTTCTTGGTCCTCATACCTCATCTTGCGGAAATGCAAATAGCACGCTCCGTCTCCATGACTGCAGCGGGTCTTTGCTCCACAGATATGGGTGCGTGCTTGGGCGTCGCATGCAAAGTGACATAACGCCGCTCGAGCTCTCACGCTGACCTCAACGCACCACTCACAGTGATTACACACTTTTTCTCAATGTGTGATTCCGGCAGGGATTACGCACTGTATCTCTACTTGTGTTTCTTGCAGGGATTACGCACTTTTTCCAGGGTGTACCTGTGGGGTAGTGCGTAACTGCAGGGTGTACCTATGGGGCAGTGCGTAACTGCAGGGTGTACCTATGGGGCAGTGCGTAACTGCAGGGTGTACCTGTGGGGCAGTGCGTACATGCAGGGATTACCTGTGGGGCAGTGCGTACCTGTGGGGCAGTGCGTACCTGTGGGGCAGTGCGTACCTGCAGGGATTACCTGTGGGGCAGTGCGTACCTGTGGGGCAGTGTGTAACTGCAGGGTGTACCTGTGGGGCAGTGCGTAACTGCAGGGTGTACCTGTGGGGCAGTGCGTAACTGCAGGGTGTACCTGTGGGGCAGTGCATACCTGCAGGGTGTACCTGTGGGGCAGTGCGTAACTGCAGGGTGTACCTGTGGGGCAGTGCGTACCTGCAGGGTGTACCTGTGGGGCAGTGCGTACATGCAGGGATTACCTGTGGGGCAGTGCGTACCTGTGGGGCAGTGCGTACCTGCAGGGATTACCTGTGGGGCAGTGCGTACCTGTGGGGCAGTGCGTAACTGCAGGGTGTACCTGTGAGGCAGTGCATACCTGCACGGATTACCTGTGGGGCAGTGCGTACCTGTGGGGCAGTGCGTACCTGCAGGGTGTTCCTGTGTTTCACACACCCACCTTTCTATCCCACTGGCGGGAAACCGGTTTACAGCTAAATTTGTGTTGCTTAATTTTTCAATATCATGGTGAGAGAAAAGCCAAATATCCGGCCAGACTGTTTTTGAAAAAACAAAACAAAGTTTCACATTTATTTAGTCAGTTAAAATGTGAACATTAAAAACAGATGGAAAGTATAAAGGAATGAACTGCATGTTTGCAGGGTTTGAGGCCAGGCTACAGCATTATATCACTGTTGTGATCATGTGATCTTCACTGGCCAGACCAGCAGTAAGTGGTACCTCCTGAGGCACTGTGTCCCCATCACACAGTAGTCCCAACTGGCCCACCAGCACCACCTCCAACGGCGGCCATGTTTTCCTCAACAGTCTTTCATGTGTCCAAAAACCTCTGACATCACATCAGCAGCCAGCCAATGGGAGGAGGAAAGCCGGCACCGATACCTCTACTGCCGTCGCTGGGGCCATTCCGCGGCGTTCGCGCACGTGACAGGAGTGTGGCGGAGGAAGCAGTAGTCTCCTCTCCCCGTCAGGACATTCCCTTCATCGGGAGCGTAACCCCGGCGACAGGCTGAGCACAATTAGGGGCTCACATTCCTGCATCGTCTATAAATACCCTGCAGTTTCCTAACTGTCTGCCCTTCTCATTAACACGGCGGAAAGTGTGCCCTACTTCAGACTGTGTGTGTGTGTGTTATAGAGAGTGGGGGGATTGGTGTGTGTGTGTGTGTGTTATAGAGAGTTGGGGGATCGGTGTGTGTGTGTGTATGTTATAGAGTTGATGTGTGTGTGTGTGTGTGTGTGAAAGAGTGAGGGGATCGGTGTGTGTGTGTGTTATAGAGAGTTGGGGGATCGGTGTGTGTGAAAGAGTGGGAGGATCGGTTTGTGTGTGAAAGTGGGGGGATTGGTGTGTGTGTGTGTGGATGTTATAGAGAGTTGGGGGATCGGTGTGTGTGTTATAGAGAGTTGGGGGATCGGTGTGTGTGTTATAGAGAGTTGGGGGATCGGTGTGTGTGTTATAGAGAGTTGGGGGATCGGTGTGTGTGTTATAGAGAGTTGGGGGATCGGTGTGTGTGTTATAGAGAGTTGGGGGATCGGTGTGTGTGTTATAGAGAGTTGGGGGATCGGTGTGTGTGTTATAGAGAGTTGGGGGATCGGTGTGTGTGTTATAGAGAGTTGGGGGATCGGTGTGTGTGTATGTTATAGAGAGTTGGGGTATCGGTGTGTGTGAAAGAGTGGGAGGATCGGTTTGTGTGTGAAAGTGGGGGGATTGGTGTGTGTGTGTGTGTGGATGTTATAGAGAGTTGGGGGATCGGTGTGTGTGTTATAGAGAGTTGGGGGATCGGTGTGTGTGTGTGTTTGTTATAGAGAGTTGGGGGATTGGTGTGTGTGTTATAGAGAGTTGGGGGATCGGTGTGTGTGTGTGTTTGTTATAGAGAGTTGGGGTATCGGTGTGTGTGTGTGTGAAAGAGGGGGGATCGGTATGTGTGATAAAAAGTGGGGGAGCTGTGTGTGTGTGAAAGAGGGGGGAGCAGTGTGTGTGTGTGTCATCTCTAGTGTTTCCAGGGGAATGGATGCTTGCATTGGGGGTTGTGTGAGTTTTTGTATTCTTGGTTCTTCGCTAGCAAAGTAAATTGCACTTCAATAATTATGCATCTATACTCACTGGTTTGGGAATGTTTTTAAACTGTATTGGGTTGAGTGTGGAAATGCCCTGAATTGGGTTGAGTGTCGGAATGCACTATTATTTGGATCTGTGGGGATTAATACCACAATGAGAGGCTTTAGTGTAGCAAGAACTTTAGCATTATCACTAGCATAGCATAGTTTAGCATCAGCCTGCGCATTACTGTGACAAAGCATAGCGTAGGATAATTAGAGTGTAGGATTAGCCTGAACTGGCCAGGGGTGTCTGGCTGTGTCTGAATCAGAGCCATATCTACTGCGTCCTGTCACACTGTAGTGTACTGGCAGATGTGTGCTGTTTAATGTGAAGTGTTTAGTACGCGACATGCAGTACACCAAAAAATATCTTCCATATTATTTTCCAGCCGTACTGTGGAAGTGTTAAGACGTCCCACCCTTGCGCAGTCATGTCACATTATTTTTGTTGTTATTGAATATTATTCTGGGAAGCTGAGTGTCATATTTGTGTGAAACTTGTGTGCTCATGAATATACTCCGGAATATAACCCCAGAAGTAAGTATATTATAGGGGGGTTTTAAGTATACTACATTTAGGGCTCTATTTTCGGGGAAGCGCATGGCGTGTGGCGAGCCGTCATAGTCAGTGTCGTAGCGTTTGGCGCACTGAGTTTTGCTATTTTCAGACCAAAGGCGAGGAGCGTGCTGTGTATGCTGGGTTATGCTGAATGTTTATCAGTGGGTGTGCTTCAGCTGCACCATAGCTAATCAAATTACCTCTTTTCAGTCCTTTTAAATGCCGTGTGCATTGGACTCGTTGTGACCATGTCGGGCTATCCCGCGTCACGTGGTTTAGTGAAAAAAGACAGCAGAACATGGCCATTCGGTCGTGGTCGGGAGGCATCCCGCTTGCAGAACGAGAACGCTAAAGGCCATAAAAGTCACTGTGAAAAATAAAATGTTTTTAATAATTTCCTCCAATCAGTCAATAAAGTGCGTCAGAGCGTGAAAATGCAGGCCGAAAATGTCACTTAGAGCCCTTAGAGATAATTTTGCCTACTTACCGACTTTCTTGTCCTGTCTACTCAACAAGCCTACTAAATATTATGGAAGGGTACTGAATAGTATGGAATGGTGCTGAATAGTATGGAAGGGTGCTGAATAGTATGGAAGGGTACTGAATAGTATGGAAGGGTGCTGAATAGTATGGAAGGGTGCTGAATAGTATGGAAGGGTGCTGAATCGGACACAGCCTCTGTGTTTCACTGACTGTGCTGAATTGTGCAACACCTGCTTTTGGGTGTGATTAGGAGGTCACATGGGTCCAGTAGCCCCCACCCTCTCCAGCCCAGGGGTGTTCTGGGTAATGAGCGAAGCTTCCTGTCGTGCAAGCAGGTTTTAGCGGATCTGAGACGTGCTGGTCATTCCGGATCCCTGCCAGAGGGGGTGATGGGGGTGAACAGTAGGGGCGCTCGGCTGGGAGAGGGAACCTCAGTCACCCTGAAAACAGAGCCCTGCCCTTTCTTGGCTCCTGGAGAAACCCCCGTGCAGCTGAACAGAGCCCCCTATAGGCCTGAATGCGCCGCTGCATGGCACTGTTTGCCAGTTATACTGCATGTGCACGGACATCGCCCCTCAGAGGCATCACAGGAGGAGAGAGCCTGGTCTGAACTCCCAAAAAAACTCAGGTTTAAAAAAAAATGTATTAAAAAATTTCGGAAGCAACCAGGCATTAAAAGGGGGCACATCCTCCGCTGGCCAGCCAGTTTTCTTAGAAAAGTGAGGCCCTAAATTTTGGCCTCCAGGTTGCATCATGCAGTGGGCTTGAACCAGGAGAGGGACGGGGCTGGAGCGGTCTGTGAGCTCAGGGCTTGAGCCAGGAGAGGGACGGGGCTGGAGTGGTCTGTGAGCTCAGGGCTTGAGCCAGGAGAGGGATGGGGATGGAACGGTCTGTGAGCTCAGGGCTTGAACCAGGAGAGGGACGGGGCTGGAACGGTCTGTGAGCTCAGGGCTTGAGCCAGGAGAGGGACAGGGCTGGAACGGTCTGTGAGCTCAGGGCTTGAGCGGTCTGTGAGCTCAGGGCTTGAGCCAGGAGAGGGACAGGGCTGGAACGGTCTGTGAGCTCAGGGCTTGAGCCAGCAGAGGGACGGGGCTGGAGTGGTCTGTGAGCTCAGGGCTTGATACAGGAGAGGGACAGGGCTGGAACGGTCTGTGAGCTCAGGGCTTGAGCCAGGAGAGGGACAGGGCTGGAACGGTCTGTGAGCTCAGGGCTTGAACGGTCTGTGAGCTCAGGGCTTGATACAGGAGAGGGACGGAGCTGGAGTGGTCTGTGAGCTCAGGGAGGGAGGAAGGGGGAGGGGGGATCACAGAGCTGCAGATGGATTAAAGGAGCCAGATAATGAACAAGTTGAGTTCTGCACATACAGAGGCATGAGCGCAATATGGCCCCTCAGAGGTCACGCAGAGGTCAGGGCGCATGGCGGACACGTTCCGGCCAATCAGAGAGGCACGCTGCGGTCGGACGTGTTTTCCAGAAAGACGAGGCTCTGCAGTGTGTGCTTTCCGGAACAGGGCGAGAAAGGCAGCCAAAGAGGCCCCTTCGTGTCCACCGCATAGCAGCGCCTCTCCAGCCCCTCTGTAATCGGGGTATTTAGGCTAAGTAAACTATCACTCCTCAGGTTTTCATCCTGAAGCCACGGCCTCGTCATGCAGCCCTTTATTCAAACCATTTGTGTGTGCGGTTTGGGCGGGCTGCAAGGGGGGGGGGGGGTGGATAGCCCTGAGAGAAAGTCTCGGACGCGCGAGTGAGGTATTGGCAGGGGTGCGTGATTACAGCTTTCCTGCCGTCTCCTGCCCCCACCAACTCTCCAAAGCACCTGCACCTACCCACCAATCAGAGGGGCGAGAAAGGGGGGGGGGGGGGAGATGGGGGAGAGAGAGGAGGGAGGAGAAAGAGGGGGGAGTGGGGAAAGGGGAGAGAGAGGGAGGAAGGAGAGAGGGGGGAGTGCGGAAAGAGGGAGAGAGAGGGAGGAAGGAGAGAGAGGAGAGAGGGGGGAGAGAGGAAGGGAGAGAGAGGGGGGAGTGGGGAAAGGGGGAGAGAGAGGCGGGGAGTGGGGAAAGGGGGAGAGAGAGGGAGGAGGGCGAGAGAGGGGGGGGAGTGGGGAAAGGGGAGAGAGGAGGAGGAAGAGAGAGAGAGGGGAGTGGGGAAAGGGAGAGAGAGGGGGGAGTGGGGAAAGGGAGAGAGAGGGAGGAAGGAGAGAGAGGGGGGGAGTGGGGAAAGGGAGAGAGAGAGGGAGGAAGGAGAGAGAGAGGGGGAGAGTGGGGAAAGGGGGAGAGAGAGGGAGGAAGGAGAGAGAGAGGGGGGGAGTGGGGAAAGGGGGAGAGAGAGGGAGGAAGGAGAGAGAGGGGGGAGTGGGGAAAGGGGAGAGAGAGGGAGGAAGGAGAGAGAGAGAGGGAGAGAGGGGGGGAGTGGGGAAAGGGGGAGAGAGAGGGAGGAAGGAGAGAGAGAGGGGGGAGTGGGGAAAGGGGGAGAGAGAGGGAGGAAGGAGAGAGAGAGAGGGGGGAGTGGGGAAAGGGAGAGGGGGAGGAAGGAGAGAGAGATGGGGGGAGTGGGGAAAGGGAGAGAGGGAGGAAGGAGAGAGAGAGGCGGGGAGTGGGGAAAGGGGGAGAGAGAGGGAGGAAGGAGAGAGAGGGGGGAGAGAGGGGAAGGGAGAGAGGGGGGGAGTGGGGAAAGGGGGAGAGAGAGGGAGGAAGGAGAGAGAGAGGGGGGGAGTGGGGAAAGGGGGAGAGAGAGAGGGGGGGGTGGGGGGAGAGAGAGAGAGAAGGGGGGGAGAGGGGAAGGGGGGGGGGGAGTGGGGAAAGGGGGGAGGGAGGAAGGAGAGAGAGTGGGGGGAGTGGGGAAAGGGGGAGAGAGAGGGAGGAAGGAGAGAGAGGGGGGAGTGGGGAAAGGGGGAGAGAGAGGAGGAGGAGAGAGAGAGAGGGAGAGAGGGGGGGAGTGGGGAAAGGGGGAGAGAGAGGGAGGAAGGAGAGAGAGAGGGGGGGAGTGGGGAAAGGGGGAGAGAGAGGGGGGGGGGAAAGGGGGAGAGAGAGGGAGGAAGGAGAGAGAGAGGGGGGGAGTGGGGAAAGGGAGAGAGAGAGGGGGGGAAAGGGGGGGGGAGAGAGGGAGGAAGGAGAGAGAGAGAGGGAGGAAGGAGAGAGAGAGGGGGGGAGTGGGGAAAGGGAGAGAGAGAGGGAGGAAGGAGAGAGAGAGGGGGAGAGTGGGGAAAGGGGGCGAGAGAGGGAGGAAGGAGAGAGAGAGGGGGGGAGTGGGGAAAGGGAGAGAGGGAGGAAGGAGAGAGAGAGGGGGGAGTGGGGAAAGGGAGAGAGGGGAGGAAGGAGAGAGAGGGGGGGAGTGGGGAAAGGGAGAGAGAGGAGGAAGGAGAGAGAGAGGGGGAGTGGGGAAAGGGGGAGAGAGAGAGAGGGGGGAAAGGGGGAGAGAGAGGGAGGAAGGAGAGAGAGGGGGGGAGTGGGGAAAGGGGGAGAGAGAGGGAGGAGAGAGAGAGGGGGGGAGTGGGGAAAGGGAGAGAGAGAGAGGAAGGAGAGAGCGAGGGGGGGAGTGGGGAAAGGGAGAGAGAGGGAGGAAGGAGAGAGAGAGAGGGAGTGGGGAAAGGGGGAGAGAGGGTGGGGAAGGAGAGAGAGAGGGGGGAGTGGGGAAAGGGGGAGAGAGAGGGAGGAAGGAGAGAGAGGGGGGGAGTGGGGAAAGGGGGAGAGAGAGGGAGGAAGGAGAGAGAGATGGGGGAGGGGGGAAAGGATGAGAGAGAGGGAGGAAGGAGAGAGAGAGGGGGGGAGTGGGGAAAGGGGGAGAGAGAGGGAGGAAGGAGAGAGAGGGGGGGGGAGTGGGGAAAGGGAGAGAGGGAGGAAGGAGAGAGAGATGGGGGGAGTGGGGAAAGGGAGAGAGGGAGGAAGGAGAGAGAGAGGGGGGGAGTGGGGAAAGGGGGAGAGAGAGGGAGGAAGGAGAGAGAGGGGGGGAGTGGGGAAAGGGAGAGAGAGGGAGGAAGGAGAGAGAGAGGGGGGGAGTGGGGAAAGGGGGAGAGAGAGGGAGGAAGGAGAGAGAGATGGGGGAGTGGGGAAAGGGGGAGAGAGAGGGAGGAAGGAGAGAGAGAGGGGGGGAGTGGGGAAAGAGGGGGAGAGAAGAGAGCGATATGTAGAGAGAGGGAGAGGCTACTTAAGGAATGAGCCTTATTCAAAAAGTAATATAGGGTTTTCTTTCCCTATATAATCCTACAGGACACTAAACGTTCTAAGAGTTTGTCAGAATTCCATCAGAATTCTACAGGTCAATTAAGCCTAATGGATTTTTATTATTAGATCCTGTGGGGTTTTGGAAAATCCTGTAGAACATCACATCAAATGCTTAGAGAATCCTGCAAGATCAGTTTTTCGTGAGACTCTGACTCAGTAACTGAATTACTTCTTACAAGAATATCAATTACATGTTGAAAGCATTTTCAAAATGTGTTGAATAAATGTAAAAATATCATGTATGGGGTTTATATTTCTATATAATTAAATGTTTGGATTCAGATGCGTTTTGACATTTTCTATTCGTGAGGGAAATGTTTATTTCTGATTTAAATATGTACGGAATCATACAGAATAATGTTAATCTGCAGGAGCAGCAGCGGGAGCAGGAGCAGCAGCAGGACCAGGAGCAGCAGCGGGAGCACACTAACAGTACAGTGACTGGATGCTGGACATTTTAAAGCTGCCAGTGTAAAATCAGCTGGTCAAAGCTCATACATTCCATCATACAACACAACACAATACAATTCAATATAAGCAGTGTTAGTGCTGGCTGGCAGTGGTTCATTTATGCTCATGTTAAACTCTCACTCTATATATAGCCTGATTGGGGTACTCAGAATTTGGTGTTCACTCAGTTGGCTGTATATTGACATCTCAACAAAAAAAAATTTCAACGTGCAAAAATGCCAATTTACTCGCGCATACAAAGCACTTCATTAAAACTTGCAAAATTTAGGCCTGCTGTTAAATGTATTGTTATCAGGCCAAGTTACAACAATATTGGCCATCTTAGCTCACACAAATTAAATAAGCTCTATTCCAAAGCAATGATATCCTATCTTTACTAAATAATTTTCTGTAACTTGGCCCTGTGTTTTTTCATCTTACCATCTGAAGTGAATTTGGTCATTCAAACTTTACTGCGATCCCTCCCAACTCCCACAACACTGGAAACCCAGATGGTGCATTCTCCAATCCAGTGCAACCGGCATGTAGTGACACACCATGTCCTGCGGAGGCAGCATTGAGCTGGAGATGTCTCAAAGTATTTCATTCATTGTGGAGCTGCTGCTCTCTGCTGGCCAGCAAATATAATGGCTTGGCTGGCAGATTAAACTGCCTGAGCTCCAGCATAATGGTCCAGTAGTGAAAATGAACCATGTGACTGAGGTAAGAGCAGAGCATGATGGTACAGTAGTGAAGATGAACCATGTGACTGAGGTAAGAGCAGAGCATGATGGTACAGTAGTGAAGATGAACCATGTGACTGAGGTAAGAGCAGGGCATGATGGTACAGTAGTGAAGATGAACCATGTGACTGAGGTAAGAGCAGAGCATGATGGTACAGTAGTGAAGATGAACCATGTGACTGAGGTAAGAGCAGGGCATGATGGTACAGTAGTGAAGATGAACCATGTGACTGAGGTAAGAGCAGAGCATGATGGTACAGTAGTGAAGATGAACCATGTACTGAGGTAAGAGCAGAGCATGATGGTACAGTAGTGTAGATGAACCATGTGACTGAGGTAAGAGCAGGGCATGATGGTACAGTAGTGTAGATGAACCATGTGACTGAGGTAAGAGCAGAGCATGATGGTACAGTAGTGAAGATGAACCATGTGACTGAGGTAAGAGCAGAGCATGATGGTACAGTAGTGAAGATGAACCATGTGACTGAGGTAAGAGCAGAGCATGATGGTACAGTAGTGAAGATGAACCATGTGACTGAGGTAAGAGTAGAGCATGATGGTACAGTAGTGAAGATGAACCATGTGACTGAGGTAAGAGCAGGGCTGCGTCCCAATGTTCTTCACTCACAATGAACAAGTATTTGCATATACAGTATACAGTATACCCTAACCTGGGGCACGGAATAGAGGAGGTGGTAGTGGAGGAAGGGAAGGTGCATTTTTCGACTATTGGGACACACCCCAGCTCTGTGTTTGGTGCTTTAGGCATGGGGAAAGAGCAGCTCTCTACAACACCAGTAATGAACTCTCATATACAACACCAGTAACGTACTCTCATATACAACGCCAGTAATGGTGACCTGTCATATCCAACACCAGTAATGTACTCTCATATACAACACCAGTAATTCACTAATTAACTCTTATATACAACACCAGTCATTAACTCTTATATACAACACCAGTAATGTACTCTCATATACAACACCAGTAATGTACTTTCATATACAACACCAGTAATGTACTCTCATATACAACACCAGTAATGTGCTCTCTTATACAACACCAGTAATGAACTCTCATATACAACACCAGTAACGTACTCTCATATACAACGCCAGTAATGGTGACCTGTAATATCCAACACCACTAATGTGCTCTCATATACAACACCAGTAATGATGACCTGTCATATACAACACCAGTAATGTACTTTCATATACAACACCAGTAATGTGCTCTCATATACAGCATCAGTAATGATTGACCTGTCATATCCAACACCAGTAATGTACTCTCATATACAACACCAGTAATTAACTCTTATATACAACACCAGTCATTAACTCTTATATACAACACCAGTAATGTACTCTTATATACAACACCAGTAATGTGCTCTCATATACTACACCAGTAATGATGACCTGTCATATACAACACCAGTAATGTGCTCTCATATACTACACCAGTAATGATGACCTGTCATATACAACATCAGTAATGATTTACCTGTCATATCCAACACCAGTAATGTGCTCTAATATACAACACCAGTAATGTACTCTCATATACAACACCAGTAATGTGCTCTCATATACAACACCAGTAATGTACTAATATACAACACCAGTAATGTAATCTCATATACAACACCAGTAATTAACTCTCATATACAACACCAGTAATGTACTCTCATATACAACACCAGTAATGTGTTCTCATATACAACACCAGTAATGTACTCTCATATACTACACCAGTAATGATGACCTCTCATATACAACACCAGTAATGTACTCTCATATACAACACCAGTAATGATGACCTGTCATATACAACATCAGTAATGATTTACCTGTCATATCCAACACCAGTAATGTACTCTCATATATAACACCAGTAATGTACTCTCATATACAACACCAGTAATGTGCTCTCATATACTACACCAGTAATGATGACCTGTCATATCCAACACCAGTAATGTGCTCTAATATACAACACCAGTAATGTGCTCTCATATACTACACCAGTAATGTACTCTCATATACAACACCAGTAATGTGCTCTCATATACAACACCAGTAATGTACTCATATACAACACCAGTAATGTACTCTCATATACAACACCAGTAATGAACTCTCATATACAACACCAGTAATGTACTCTCATATACAACACCAGTAATGTGCTCTCATATACAACACCAGTAATGTACTCTCATATACAACACCAGTAATGTGCTCTCATATATAACACCAGTAATGTGCTCTCATATATAACACCAGTAATGTACTCTCATATACAACACCAGTAATGTGCTCTCATATATAACACCAGTAATGTACTCTCATATACAACACCAGTAATGTGCTCTCATATACAACACCAGTAATGTGCTCTCATATATAACACCAGTAATGTACTCTCATATACAACACCAGTAATGTGCTCATATATAACACCAGTAATGAACTCTCATATACAACACCAGTAATGTACTCTCATATACAACACCAGTAATGTACTCTCATATACAACACCAGTAATGTGCTCTCATATATAACACCAGTAATGTACTCTCATATACAACACCAGTAATGTACTCTCATATATAACACCAGTAATGTACTCTCATATACAACACCAGTAATGTGCTCTCATATACAACACCAGTAATGTACTCTCATATACAACACCAGTAATGTGCTCTCATATATAACACCAGTAATGTACTCTCATATACAACACCAGTAATGTACTCTCATATATAACACCAGTAATGTGCTCTCATATATAACACCAGTAATGTGCTATCATATATAACACCAGTAATGTACTCTCATATACAACACCAGTAATGTGCTCTCATATATAACACCAGTAATGTGCTCTCATATATAACACCAGTAATGTACTCATGTACAACACCAGTAATGTGCTCTCATATATAACACCAGTAATGTGCTCTCATATATAACACCAGTAATGTACTCTCATATACAACACCAGTAATGTGCTCTCATATATAACACCAGTAATGTGCTCTCATATATAACACCAGTAATGTGCTCTCATATATAACACCAGTAATGTACTCTCATATACAACACCAGTAATGTGCTCTCATATATAACACCAGTAATGTACTCTCATATACAACACCAGTAATGTGCTCTCATATACAACACCAGTAATGTACTCTCATATACAACACCAGTAATGTGCTCTCATATATAACACCAGTAATGTACTCTCATATACAACACCAGTAATGTACTCTCATATATAACACCAGTAATGAACTCTCATATATAACACCAGTAATGTACTCTCATATACAACACCAGTAATGTGCTCTCATATATAACACCAGTAATGTGCTCTCATATACAACACCAGTAATGTGCTCTCATATATAACACCAGTAATGTACTCTCATATACAACACCAGTAATGTGCTCTCATATATAACACCAGTAATGTGCTCTCATGTACAACACCAGTAATGTGCTCTCATATATAACACCAGTAATGTACTCTCATATACAACACCAGTAATGTGCTCTCATATATAACACCAGTAATGTGCTCTCATATATAACACCAGTAATGTGCTCTCATATATAACACCAGTAATGTACTCTCATGTACAACACCAGTAATGTGCTCTCATATATAACACCAGTAATGTGCTCTCATATACAACACCAGTAATGTACTCTCATATATAACACCAGTAATGAACTCTCATATATAACACCAGTAATGTACTCTCATATACAACACCAGTAATGTGCTCTCATATATAACACCAGTAATGTGCTCTCATATACAACACCAGTAATGTGCTCTCATATATAACACCAGTAATGTACTCTCATATACAACACCAGTAATGTGCTCTCATATATAACACCAGTAATGTGCTCTCATGTACAACACCAGTAATGTGCTCTCATATATAACACCAGTAATGTACTCTCATATACAACACCAGTAATGTGCTCTCATATATAACACCAGTAATGTGCTCTCATATATAACACCAGTAATGTACTCTCATATACAACACCAGTAATGTGCTCTCATATATAACACCAGTAATGTGCTCTCATATACACTCCTCAAAAAAAGTTCGGAAACGTTATTTCGGTCGATTATTCCTCCCCTTTAATAATACCAATTGGTATTGTATTTTATATCGTTGGAAAGCCTGATTAGTCACCTTTACAACGAGGTACAACTTGTAAGGATTGTGCATTCGTGGAATGAGCAACACAGCTAACCGTGTGGGTAGCGGCCCAAAAAAATGTGCCAAAATCCCCTGCAATATTCTTCTGTTGGTATTCATTCTCGTTTTGAGTTGCTTGGTGGACTGGATGATTGCACTCTCCCACAGTAATAAGGAAAAAACAACACATATTGGCCATTTTTACACTTTATTCATTTTACACTGTCAGGGACCTCAGTAGCGTGTGGAAGATCCATACGCAGCCACAACAGCTTGGCACCTCCTCCTCATGCTGGTCACCAGCCTGGTCACACACTGCTGTGGGATGGCATCCCATTCCTCAACCAGGATTTGTCGCAAGTCAGCCAACATGGTTGCGTTGGTCACTCTGGCACGTACAGCATGCCCAAGCTGATCCCACAAGTGTTCAATTGGGTTGAGGTCTGGACTCACGGCAGGCCATTCCATCCTCTCCACTCCCAAATTCTGGAGGTACTCTGTGATGATCCTGGCTCTGTGGGGGCGAGCGTTGTCATCCTGGAGGATGGAGTTAGGTCCCATACACCTGCCAGCACTTGAAGCTCAAAACGAGAGTGAATACCAACAGAAGAATATTGCAGGGGATTTTGGCACATTTTTTTGGGCCGCTACCCACACGGTTAGCTGTGTTGCTCATTCCACGAATGCATGATCCTTACAAGTTGTACCTCGTTGTAAAGGTGACTAATCAGGCTTTCCAACGATATAAAATACAATACCAATTGGTATTATTAAAGGGGAGGAATAATCGACCGAAATAACGTTTCCAAACTTTTTTTGAGGAGTATATAACACCAGTAATGAATAACACAAGTAATGAGGTGCAAATACGAGGAGCAACAGATAATTTCAGACACACTGTGTGAAAATAAGTAGGTTTATTTGACTACAATATTCTAAGCCTATATTTATACACTGTGGCTTGACCTTTCATCTCAAAATGTAAACTATGTTCATAATGAAGAAATGACAGTTAGGCACAGAAATCAAACCCATTTCAGAAAAAATGTTCATAATCCACATCTTGTCTCTGAACAATTTTTTCGGGGGGAAACGGGTGTGAACAACATGCAAATGAAAACAGGAAGCAGGCTGGGGGTTAGCATCTCTGCATTAACCTTGGGAGCCAAGATAGGTTGCAGGGGGCTGGTTGCCCATGGATACTGAACCATTTCAGGCCCCTGGATCCACAGGGCTTCTGCTTTCAGCTTTAGAACCTTGCTCATCGACCCGGTCTGACATGGGCAACGATGACCTTCTCCACAGCCCTAAAGAGCCTGAGAGAGATCTGGTGTCCCCAGAAAGCCAGCTCTGACGCACACATTAGCAGCTGAGGAATTAAAATCTATTAAAACAGCAACAGCACCAAGCTTTGGAGGAGAGCTCTCCAGAAATGACAGCAGTGAGTTCAGTTAACCCTCTCCAGTCGAAATAGGGGTAGATTTAAAAGTGATATATATATATATATATTTTTTTTAAACCCCCTCCCCTCCCAAATAAAAGTTCGAATATACCCAGCTCTGCAGTGGGAAATGGGTATAATGAGCCAGCCTGGTTCCAGCTCTACAGTGGGAAAGGGGTATAATGAGCCAGTCTGGTTCCAGCTCTACAGTGGGAAAGGGGTATAAAGAGCCAGCCTGGTTCCAGCTCTACAGTGGGAAAGGGGTATAATGAGCCAGCCTGGTTCCAGCTCTATAGTGGGAAAGGGGTATAATGAGCCAGTCTGGTTCCAGCTCTACAGTGGGAAAGGGGTATAAAGAGCCAGCCTGGTTCCAGCTCTACAGTGGGAAAGGGGTATAATGAGCCAGCCTGGTTCCAGCTCTATAGTGGGAAAGGGGTATAATGAGCCAGCCTGGTTCCAGCTCTACAGTGGGAAAGGGGTATAATGAGCCAGTCTGGTTCCAGCTCTACAGTGGGAAAGGGGTATAATGAGCCAGCCTGGTTCCAGCTCTATAGTGGGAAAGGGGTATAATGAGCCAGTCTGGTTCCAGCTCTACAGTGGGAAAGGGGTATAAAGAGCCAGCCTGGTTCCAGCTCTACAGTGGGAAAGGGGTATAATGAGCCAGCCTGGTTCCAGCTCTATAGTGGGAAAGGGGTATAATGAGCCAGCCTGGTTCCAGCTCTACAGTGGGAAAGGGGTATAAAGAGCCAGCCTGGTTCCAGCTCTACAGTGGGAAAGGGGTATAATGAGCCAGTCTGGTTCCAGCTCTACAGTGGGAAAGGGGTATAATAAGCCAGCCTGGTTCCAGCTCTACAGTGGGAAAGGGGTATAATGAGCCAGCCTGGTTCTATCTCTACAGTGGGAAAGGGGTATAATGAGCCAGCCTGGTTCCAGCTCTACAGTGGGAAAGGGGTATAATAAGCCAGCCTGGTTCCAACTCTACAGTGGGAAAGGGGTATAATGAGCCAGCCTGGTTCCAGCTCTACAGTGGGAAAGGGGTATAATGAGCCAGCCTGGTTCCAGCTCTACAGTGGGAAAGGGGTATAATGAGCCAGCCTGGTTCCAGCTCTACCGTGGGAAAGGGGTATAATAAGCCAGCCTGGTTCCAGCTCTACAGTGGGAAAGGGGTATAATGAGCCAGCCTGGTTCCAGCTCTACAGTGGGAAAGGGGTATAATGAGCCAGTCTGGTTCCAGCTCTACAGTGAGAAAGGGCTATAATGAGCCAGCCTGGTTCCAGCTCTACAGTGGGAAAGGGGTATAATAAGCCAGCCTGGTTCCAGCTCTACAGTGGGAAAGGGGTATAATGAGCCAGCCTGGTTCTATCTCTACAGTGGGAAAGGGGTATAATGAGCCAGCCTGGTTCCAGCTCTACAGTGGGAAAGGGGTATAATGAGCCAGCCTGGTTCCAGCTCTACAGTGGGAAAGGGGTATAATGAGCCAGTCTGGTTCCAGCTCTACAGTGAGAAAGGGCTATAATGAGCCAGTCTGGTTCCAGCTCTACAGTGGGAAAGGGCTATAATGAGCCAATCTGGTTCCAGCTCTACAGTGGGAAAGGGGTATAATGAGCCAGCCTGGTTCCAGCTCTACAGTGGGAAAGGGGTATAATGAGCCAGCCTGGTTCCAGCTCTACAGTGGGAAAGGGGTATAATGAGCCAGTCTGGTTCCAGCTCTATAGTGGGAAAGGGGTATAATGAGCCAGTCTGGTTCCAGCTCTATAGTGGGAAAGGGGTATAATGAGCCCATTGCAATGCATGGTGCAACAACCAAGATCAGAGTCCAGACTCCACACTGCACTCCTCTCATAGGCTAATAAAACGGCTCCGTTCTGCTTTTACCTGTTTGGTTAATTCCAGGTGGATGATAGGAAAGCAAGGAGAAGGCTGAGCTTGATCCCATGTCACGGGTCTCACGTGGTTTTTGTTTGATTTTTTAACCCTTGTGTTCAGTTTGGATCTTTAAACCTTTAGTAGAAGGGGAGTGGCACCTTTAAGAGGCTAAACCTGTAAATCTGGTTCTTTTTGTTTTAATTTATTTTATTGTTCATCATCTGTAATTGCTTTTTGCCTATCTGATTTTTTTGATTATCAAAAATAATTGAGAATGTCAGTTGTTTTACCGTTTTATACCTTGTTTATTTTAATTCACAGATACAAATTTCACAGATAAACATACTTTATGCCCTGCTTGTTTTCATTGTAGTGGAGTTTCTATATAAATCACATCTTTATCACAAATGAATGACACTTTCATTATTAAGTGTGATCTAGTAGAT